>JAKSZT010053801.1:5382899-5442520 GCA_026826555.1 Tolypeutes matacus | reverse complement strand
AAGAAAGAAAGAAAGAAAGAAAGAAAGAAAGAAAGAAAGAAAGAAAGGAAGGAAGGAAGGAAGAGAGAGAAAGAAAGAGAGTAAGAAGAAAGAGCTAAAATAAAAGATCTAACTGAACAATTGAAGAAACTAGAAAAAGAACAGCAAACTATTCCCAAAGCAAGCAGAAGGAAATAAATAATAAAGATAAGAATAGAAATAAATGAAATTAGAACAACAACAAAAAATAGAGAAAATCAACAAAACCAAAAACTGTTTCTTTGAGAAGATCGATAAAATTGACAAACACCTAGCTAGACTAATAAAGGAAAAAAGAGAGTAGATGCAAATAAATAAAACTGGAAATGAAAGGGACGAAGTAACGACCCCACAGAAATAATAAGGATCATAAGAGGATACTATGAGAAACTGTATGACAACAAACTAGACAACCTAGATGAAATGAACAAGTTCCTAGAAATGCATAAAAAGCCTACATTGATGACACAAGAAATACAAAAATTTAACAAAGAAATCACAATTAAAGAGATTGAAACAGTTATCAAAAAACCCCTATATTAGTCAGCCAAAGGGGTGCTAATGTGAAATACCAAAAATGGGTTGGTCTTTACAAAGGGTATTTATTTGGGGTAGAAGTCCACAGATACCAGGCCATAAAGCGTTAAGTTTCTTCTCTCACCACAGTCCATTGCCACGTATTAGAGCAAGACAGCTGCCGGCGTTTGCCAGGGTTCAGGCTTCTTGGGTTCCTCTCTTCCTGGGGCTGCATTTTTCTCCAGGCTTAGCTCCGGTTTCCCCCACAAGGTCAGCTGTAGATGATCAGGTGAACGGCTTGCTTCTCTTCTCCTGGGGCCTTCTTTCCAACATCAAAACTGCTTCTCAAAAGACTGCTTCTACTCTGTTCTTTGCCTTGCCTTTTATATTCGATTCCCCCACCCACTAAGGGGTGGGGCTCAATGCCCTACTGATGTGGCCCTAATCATAACTTAATCATGCCCAGATTAACAGATCAATTTACAAGCATGATCCAATTATATTTTTGGAATTCATAATTACATCAAATTCCCCAACGGTTATATTGCACCCTCTGAATTCCAAAAATACATTACAATTCTCACAAAAAAAACTTAAATCAGTAACAATTCAAGTACAAAATCATATCATAATCAGTTTACAGAAATACAGTTTGTCTTAGGGCAAATTCTCGTTTGCTATAGACCTCTGAAACTTACAAAACCATTTAACTGCTTCCAGTACACAAATTAAAGACAAAGTATAAACATTTTCAATATCATAAGGAAAAATTAGAATGTTAAACATGAGTCACAGATCCTCTACAGTTCAGTAAACCTGCAGGGCATCCTCCATTCAATTTCAAAGTCTGAGAGTCATTCTTAAGATGATGGTTTCTTCTCCTTGGGGCCACCCTTTCCACAGGTTTGCCCAATGGCCATTTTCTTGGTTCCACCCTCATTAAGCATCTGGGTGTCGACCAAGCTTCAGACCTCAACCTCCAAGAGTGTTGGGGTGATTGCCACACTTTACCCAATCTTTGGGTTAGAGTCTTAGCCCCCCTAGTACAGTGAGGTGAAGATAACATTCCCCTTAACCTTTGCAATACAGGCTCAACCCTCTCAGAGCAATGAGTTGACCACCTGGCCTTCCCTAACCTTTGGCATACAGGTTCAACCCTCTCAGAGCAATGGGTTGACCACCTGGCCTTCTCTAATCCATGGGGGACAGGTACACTTATCTCAGACCTATGGGGTGTTGACCTTAACCGCCCAAATCTTTGAGGAATGTGCTCCACCCTCTCTGCACCCCGAGGTGGCAAAACTCTCCCAGAACATTGGGTGGGGACATCCACACTCTTCAACTGCTGGGGAAAACTCACCCTCTCTGCACCAAGGGGCATCAAAACTTTCTCAGAACATTGGGTAGGAACATCCACCCTTTTCAACTGCAGAGGCAAACTCACCCTCTCTGTACACATGGGTGGGGCATCTCTCTTGGCCCAAGGAGATGTCTTAAGTCCAGATCTCTGCTTCCACAGTTTTCTTCTTAAAGCTGATTCTCCTTCAATCTTTCCTTTCCATGTTCTCTTTTGTCCAAGCTGTCAGTGGTTTTGTTCATACAGCTCTCTCAAAAATTTTGTTGGTTTAGCATGCAGGAAGCAGGGGTCCAAGCCATCAGACAGTAAGACTTTCCACAAGTCTTTCTGAGATAACTGCATTTTCAATTCTGACTTATGAGTTCCAAGTTTAATAAAGTCTTCAAATAGGGCGTTTTCATCTGGGAATTTGATTTCCAGAAACTTGGAAGTTCCAGAATCAGTTTCTGTTTTCTTTGTGCCCAAAAGTTCAGTCCTTAGTGTATTTCTCTCATCTAGTATTTTGCTATAAACTACAAGGAGAAGCCAAGCCACATTCTCCAAGTTTACCTTGGAAAGGTCTTCAGCTAAATGCTCTGGTTTGCCATTTTCAAATTCTGTCTTCCATTTAACACCAGGAGTTAATCTTGCTAATTTCTCTGCAACTTTAAAACATGGATTGCCTTTCTTCCAGTTTCCAATAATAGTTTCATCATTTACTTCTAAGGCATCATAGAAAGTCTCTTTAGTATCCATATTACTATCAACAGTCTCTTTACAGTGATCTAGGCCTTTTCCATCAAGCATTTCACAATTCCTCCAAAAAATACCCCTTATCCATTTATAAAACCATTCCAACATTTTGGTAACTACAAAAGCACTGCCCACTCCTGGTACCAAGATGCATTAGTCAAGGTTCTCTCAGGAAACAGAATCAACAGGAGATATCTGTCAATAATATGAAATTTTAAGAGTCTCTCACATGACTGTGGGGATGCACAAGTCCAGGTTCCACAGGCAGGCTGCAAACCAGTGGCTCCGATGAAAGTCCAATGAAAGGTCGTTGATGAGTTTCTGGGAGAAGTTGCCTGTCTGACGACGAGCTGGGAAATTCTCTCTGAATGTTGAAATCACTTCCCCTTTTAAGCTATTCAACTGATTGGATAAAAGCACCACCCATTGATGATGAAATCTCCCTGATTGATGCAGATGTAATCAGCCATCCACGCAGTAAACTCACTGGTGATTGAAGTCCATAAATGCTCTTGTATTACAATTAGCCCAGTGCTTGCTGGAACAAACACCTGGACACAATTACCTGGCGGAGTTGACATATTAGCCTAACCATCACACCCCCTAAAGATGAAAAACCCAGGACCAGATGGCTTCACAGGTGAATTTTACCAAACATTTCAAGAATTAACGCCAATCTTGTTTAAATTCTTCCAAAAATTTAAGAGGAGGGAAAATTACCCAAAACATTTTATGAAACCAGCATCACCCTAATACCAAAGCCAGATAAAGATACTACAAGAAAAGACAATTACAGACTAATCCTCTAATGAATATAGATGCTAAGAATTTTTATTGGGATTGTACTGAATCTGTAAATTGCTTTGGATGGTACTGATATCTTAACAATATTTATTCCTCCAATCCATGAACACAGAATGTCCTCCCAAATATTTAGGTCTCCTTTAATTTCTTTTAGCAATGTTTTGTAGTTTTCTGTGTACAAGTTCTTTATAATCTTGATTAGATTTATTCCAAGATATTTGATTCTTTTAGTTGCTATTGTGAATGAACTTTTTTCTTGATTTCTTCTTCCAGTTGTTCACTCCTTGTGTATAAATACACGACTTATTTTTGGATGTTGATCTTGTCCTATACCACTTTGCTTAATTCTTTTATTAGCTCTAAGAGTTTTGTTGTGGATTTTTCAGAATTTCCTGTATATAGGATCATATTACCTGCAAATAGTGAAAGGTTTTCTTCTTCCTTTCCAATCTGGAAGCCTTTTATTTCCTTTTCTTGCTTAATTGGTCTGGCAAGAACCTCCAGTATAATGTTGAATAACAGTGGTTATAGTGGGCATATCTGTCTTTTCCTGAACTTACAGGGAAAACTTTTCATTTTTCACCATTAAGTAGGATGTTAACTGTGGGCTTTTCAGAGATGCCTTTTATCATGTTGAAGAATGTCCTTCTATTCCTAGTGTTCTAAGTGTTTTTATGTAGAAAGTGTGCTGTCTTTTGTCAAATATCTTTTCTGCATCAATAGAGAAGAACATGTGGCTTTTTTCCCATCATTTGGTTGATGTGGTGTACTACGTTAATTGATTTTCTTTTGTTGACCCACTCTTGCCTATTAGGGATAAATCCCATTTGTTTATGGTGCATAATTACATTAATATGCTGTTGGATTCAGCTTGCTAATTTTTTGAGGATTTTTGCATCTATATTCATGAGAGATATTGGTGGGCTGATTTATTTTCTTGTGGTATCTTTATTTGGCTTTGAAATGATGGTGAAGTTGGCCTCAAAGAATGTCTTAGGGAGTATTCCCTCCTCTTCAATTTCTTGGAAGAGTTTGAGAAGAATTGTACTTAAGTCTTCTTGGAATGTTTCGTAAAAATCCCTGTGAAGCCATCAGGTCCTAATCTTTTCTTTGTTGGGAGGTTTTGATTACTGATCCAATCTCTTTATTAGTAATTTTGAGGAGGTCCCATTTATCTATTTTTTCTTTTGTTGCACATGCTTTGGGTGTAAGGTCCAAGAAACCACCACCTACTACAAAGTCTTGAAGATGTTTCCCTACATTTTCTTCTATTTCTTCTTGAGCCAATGTAGGTAGTTTCTATGAATTTGTCCATTTCATCTAGGTTATCTAATTTATTAGCAGACAGATGGTCATAGTATCCTCTTATAGTCCTATTTATTTCAGTGGGGTCAGTTGTAATGTTCTCATCATATCTGATTTTCATTATTTGTAACTTCTCTCTTTTTCTCTTTATCAGTCTGGCTAAAGGTTTGTCAATATTATTGATCTTTTCAATGAACCAACATTTGGTATTGTTGATTTTCTCTATTGCTTTCTGGATTTCTATTTCATTTATCTGCCCTCTAATTTTTGTCCCTTCCTTCAGCTTGCTTTGCATTTAGTTTACTCTCCTTTTTCTAGTTCTTCTGGTTTTAAGTTTAAGTCTTGGATTTGAATTCTTTTTTCTTTTTTAATGTAAACATTTAGAGCTATAAATTTTTCTTTCAGCACTGCCTTCACTCCATCCCATATGTTTTGGTATGTTATATTTTTATTTTCATTTGCTCCAAGCTATTTCCTAATCTTGCTTCTGATTTTCTCTTTAACACATTGGTTGTTTAAGAATATCTTGTTTAATTTCCACATACTTGCAGGATTTTCCATTTCTCCCTCTGTGATTGAATTCAAATTTAATTTTGTTGTGGTTGGAGAATATACATATATGATTTCATATTTTTTAATTTATTGAGACTTGTTTTTTTACCCAATATATGGTCTAGCCTGGAGAGTGCTACATGTGCACTCAGGAAGAATTTGTATCCTATATTGGTTTGGTGCAGTGTTCTATATATGTTTCTTAGGTCTACTTGGTTTAGTGTATCATTCAAGTCCTGTACTTACTTATTGATCTTCTGATTAGATGTTCTATCCATTATTAAGAGTGTTGTGTTAAAGTCTCATAGTATTAATGTAGAATCATCAATTTCTCCCTTCAAATCTGTCAGTATTGTACTTCATATGTTTTTTGGCCCTGGTGTTAGATTCATATATATTTATAACTGTTACATCTTCCTGCTGAATTGTTCTCTTTATCAACATATAATGACCATTTTGTCCCTCATATCTGTTTTAGACTTAAAGTCTATTTTATCTGATATTAGTATATCCACCCCAGTTTGCTCTTGGTCATTACAGTCATGCTATATTTTTCCATCCTTTTACCCTCAACATACTTGTGTCTTTGACTTTAAGGTAAAGTCTCTTGCAAACAGCATATAGTTGGTTACATACTTTTTAAATCCATTTTTCCAGCCTCTGCCTTTTGGCTGGAGAGTTTAATTCGTTTATATTTAATGTTACTACTGGTTACAAAGTACTTTCTTCTGACATTTTGCTATCTAGGCTTTGTAAGTTTTATACCTTTTTTGTTCTTACTGCCATTATTGCCTACTTTTATATTTATTTGCTTTTTTGCATTTTACCATATTGAATGCCTTCTCATTTCTACATGGATATATTTTTTCATCTATTTTCCTTATGGTTACCGTGGGGTTAAAATTGAATATTATAAATATATTACATTCATATTTGTTTTGATACCAACTTAACATCAATAGCATGCACATATATGTTTCTTGCAACTCTTTGTACTTGTAACCAATTATATCTTTGTACATTGCATTTTAAAAAGCATACATTTATCATTACTTTTTATGCATTTGCATTTTAGCATCTGTAGGAGTAAGAAGTGGAGTTACATACCAAGCAATACAATACAATAATACTCATAATTACCCAAATAGTTACCTTTACCACAGGTCTTTATTTCTTTATGTTGCTTTTAACCACTGTCTAGTGTCCTTTCCTTTCAGTCTGAAGAACTCCCTTCAGCATTGCTTGTAGGGCAGGTGTAGTGGTGATGAACTACCTCTGCTTTCGTTTATCTGAGAATGTCTGAATCTCTCACTCATTTATAAAAGTTTGTCTCACTGGATATAAAAATTTGCTGGCAGTTTTCTTTCAGCACTTTAAGTATTTCAACCCACTGCCTTCTTGCCTCTGTGGTTTCTGTTGAGAAACTAGCACTCAATATAATTGGATGCCAAACTCAGAATATGAATATATTACCTTCCTCTCAGTGTGGACATGACTCCCAGGGATGAGACTCCCTGGCACCGAGGGATTACTACCAAGCACTAATTAGCAATGCAACTGGAAAAAAAAACTCAAATAAAAGGGGGAAGTGGTAAAGACAAATGAGTTTATATGGCTAAGAGACTTCAAAGTGAGTCCGGAGGTCATCCCAGAGGTAATGCTTATGCACATCTCAGCAGAATCTCCTAGGCTGCCAAAGTGGATACTACCCCAAATAGTGGGGTTTCTGAGGGCTCTGGAACAGGTCCTATGGTCCGTGTAGATAGCTCCAGAGTTTGGTGCCTTGCCAGTGGGCCCTACTTTGGAATTTGTGCTCCTGGGAATGGCAGAGTTGGACTCAATTATGTCTTCCCTACACATGACTCATCCGTCCCTTCTATTTAAACCTATACTTGGTGCGGGAGTTTGTAGGTGTACGTCCAAGAGACTCAAGTCTTTGGGCTGTCCATGTGCCAGCTGGGCCCGAATCCTCAGTGGAGTTGCAACACTTACTCTCCAGCTCATTGGACTCACCCAGGACAACTAACAAAGAGATGATGTTGGACAACACCATCCCAAGGAACGAAGAGAGTCTGCAACTGCAAGATAGTCCCATCCATCTTCCCCATGGGATATAAACCCCCTCTCAATTAGAGGTGGAATGGACATCACCATCCCAGAATCCTCAGGATTGGGGAAAGAACTATGGACTAGAGTGGATTTACTGATATTCTACCATAGACATATTGTGATTCTAGCAATGGAAGAAATTACAACATTGATGTGGACCGGGTGGCCACTGGAGCCTCTGGGGGCAGGGAGAGGGAAAAACAGTTGTAATACAGGGGCTTTTTGGGGACTGGAGAATTGTCCTGAATGGCACTGCAATGACAGATATAGGCTATTTTATATCATCACATAACATGCAGAATTGTGTGGGAGAGAGTATAGACTGCAATGTGAACTATGGTCCATGCTTAATGACAAAGTCCCAGGATGCATTTATCAATTGCAATGAATGTGCCACAATAATGAAGGACGTTTATGTGGTAGGGTGTGGGAGGTGTGGGGAGTGGGGCATATGGGAATCCCTATATTTTTTGTGTAACATTTATGCAATCTAAGTAGCTTTTGAAAAAAAAAAATATATATGAAAAATAAAATAAAAGCTGCCAAAAACAATATACCTGAAATGGGTTGACTCTTACAATGGGGATTTATTAGGCTGCAAGCTTACAGTTCTGAGGCTGTGAAAGTGTCAAAATCAAGGCATCGTCAGGCAATACTTTCTTCTGGAAGACTAACACCTGGAGGCATCTGCTGGACTCTGCCTTCTCTTCCAGCTTTTGTTGTTTCAGCTTCTGGCTTCCTCTCTTCTGGTTTTCCTTTATTTCAGATCCTTGTTCTCACAGCTTTAACTCTCTGCTTCTGTGGCTTTTTTTCTGTGTCTGTCTCTGTGTTCATCCCATTTGTGAAGGACTCCAGTAGGAGGATGAGGACCGAACCTGGGTCCTGCCCTACTGAAGTAATCAAAGGCAGGTCCCACCACAATATGTTTACACCCATTAGCCCTACAGGCGTGCTTTCCTGGGGTTCATAGAGGCCTCCAATTCCTCATTGGGATTGCTTTGTATGTAGCATGTTGCTTTTCTGTTGCAGCTCTCAGAACTGTCCCTTTTCCTTTGCAGTCAAACAGGTAATCAATAGTTGTTGGGGTATATTTTTCTTCATGTTTACCCTTTTTGGTGTTCTCTGAACTTCTTGGATGTGCATATTCACATCTTTTGCTAAGTTTGGGAAATTCTCTGTGATTATTTCTTTGAATATTCTTTCTTCCCCTTTCTTTCTTTCTTCTCCTTTTGGGACTCCCATAATGTGTATATTGTTGTGATTGATGATGCCCCATAACTGTCTTATGCTATGCTTGTTTTTTCCTTCCTCCTCTTCAGCCTGATTCATTTCAAGTGTCTTGTCTTCAAGTTATAGATTCTTTCAATCTGCTCTTGAAATGCTCCTGGGCATTTTTCATTTCAGTTATTGTGGTCTTCAACTCTAGTAGCTTTGTTTGGTTTCTTCTTAAAATTTCTATCTCTTTACTTATATTCTCATATTGCTTACCCATTGTTTTCCTCATATTCTTTATTTGTTTCTTTGTATTTTCACTCATCTCCTTGAATATTTTTAAGATCATTTTTTAAAGGCTTTGCTTGGTATGTCCACATTCTCATCTTTTTCTTTAGTATTTGCATTTTTATCTTCTTCCTTTGGATGGGCTATCATTTCCTGATTCATTTTTGTCTTGTACTCTGCACTGTACATTTTAATATTTTAAAATATTAACTCTGTGATTTATTCCCTGAGATATCTGTATCTTGGTTTTATAACCAGTTGCTGTTATGGCAGAGATTTTCTTTTGCTAAATCCCTCTTATCAGAAGGTCTGTCCAAGGTGAATGCAGCATGCAGGCTTTTCCGTCTTTCTGGGCCTCTGTCTTGTTCTGGGATTTTGCTTGTTAGTTGTTTTGGAGTTCTCCTGTTTACAGACATTTGTATTTTTTCCTCTGTTTCCCAGAACACAGACCTGTTTGAAACAGGTAGGCCTTTGTCCCAGAGTGTGGGCCTCTTCTATAGCTTCTTATACTCCTTTCATTGTCTCAATATGCTTTTGCCTGGAGGGCAAATTCTCAGATGAGGAGCATCCCGAGAGGACTTTCCAAAGTCAATCTTTCCCAGCCAAAACAGGGGCAGGGACCCACAAAGAGGGTACAGACTGTCTCTTAAGTGCACTGGAGAGAGGGTGTCTCCTAAGTGTACTGGAGAGAGGGAATCAGAAAGGACACCAAAAACTTCTCTGAAAGCTCCCCAAAGCTGAGCTGTCCTGGCCTGACCAGGAAATACACCCCTTCAATTAGCTGTCTCCCACAGTCCTGAGGAAATGCTATGTCTCAAATTCTCTACCGCCTCTGCCCCTATCAGGGATGGGGTTAAAGCAATAGCTGCCCTCACAGCAGGGCCCTCAGTGATTTGAATTTGTTAATCAAAAGCTATTATCAGCTATCAGCCATGCCACCCCTGTTCTTTGGGAAGAGGATTTTTTGTCTTTTGCTGTCACCAGTGAGCAAGCCAGGTGCTAGACCCTACACAGCATGCCACAAGAGTCGGGGGTGGCACCAGTATCTGTCATGCAGATAGAGCAATTTACAGTTCTTTACCATAATTTATCAGCCTCTTCCTCCTGCTCTTCCCTGGATGCTGTACAGTGACCTTCTGGCCTCTGGAGTTTGTTATTTCATACAGTTCCTATCTGTTTAATAGTTGCTTTGGTCAAAGGATTGATTTCTGGAGCTCCTTTCTCTGCCATCTTCTCCAGATTCCCAAATTTCTTGTATTTTGATTATAGCAATCCTATTGGATGTGAAGTGGTCTCTTACTTTGGTTTTGATTTGTATTCCCCTAAATGACTAATGATGTGGAATGTCTTTTCATGTGCTTATTGGCTATCTTCATATTTTCTTTGCAGAAATATCCTTTGCCCATTTTAAAAATTGTGTTGTTTGTCTTTTTTGTTGTTGTTGTTGTTGTTAAATTGTACATGGTCTTTATATATTCCCCATACTAGACCCTAATCAGCTATATGATTTGCAAATATTTTCTCCCATTCTGAGGGTTGTCTTTTCACTTTCTTGAGAGTGTTCATTGAAGCTTTTAATTTCAATGATATACAATTTATCTGCTTTTTAAAATGTTGCTTGTGCTTTTGGTTTCAAATCTGAGTTCATAATGATTTACCCCTATGCTTTCTGCTAAGAATCTTATAGGTTTAGCTCTTATATTTAGACCTTTGATACATTATGAGTTAATTTTTGTTAATGGCATTAGTTAAGGGTCCACTTCATTCTTTTACATGTGAATATTTAGTTGCCCTAGCACCATTTGTTGATAAAAAATGTTCTTACTCTTTGAATGGTCTTGTCACCCTTGTCTAACATTAGTTGACCACAAACACATTGTCTTATTTTTGGACTCTCAATTCTATAACATTTACCTGTATATCTAATCCTATGCAAGTACTATATTGTCTTGATTACTGTTGCTTTGTAGTAATTTTTGAAATCAGGAAGTGTGAATACTCTTACATTGTTCTTCTTCAAGGTTGTTTTGGCTACTTTGGGTCTTGAAATTCCAAATCAATTTTGAAATCAGCTTGTTAATTCTTAGAGAGAAGTCAGCTAGAATTCTGATAGGCATCGTTTGAATCTGTGGATCAAATTGAGAATTATTTGGCATATTAACAATAGTAAGTCTTCCAGTTCATGAACAAGTGATTTTTTTCTGTTCATTAACATCTTCTTTAGTTTCTTTCAACAATGTTTTGTAGTTTTCAGTACATAAGTTTTGCACTGCTTTTAAAAAATTTATTCCTAAGTATTTTATTCTTTTTTATGCTATTGTAAATGGAATTGCTTTCTTAATCTCAATTTTAGATCAGTTGTTGCAAATACATGGAAATAAAATAGATTTTTATATATTGATATTGTATCCTGAAGGTTGCTGAAATTTTTTATTATTTATAATAGTTTTAATGAATTCCTTAAGATACAAGATTATGTCATCTGTAATTAGGATGCCTTTATATCTTTTTCTTACCTAATTGCATTGGCTAGAACATCTAGTACAATGTTGAAAACAAGTTTTGGGAGAGGACCTTCCTGTTCTATTTCTGATCTTAGGGAGAAAGCATCAACTCTTTCACTATTAAGTATGATGTTAGCTGAGTTGGTTTTTTTTTTTTTTTTTTTTTTTTTTCTTTTGTATCTCCTTTATCAGGTTGAAAAAGTTCCCTTCTATACTTAGTTGTTTTGTTTTTTTTTTTATTTTTATCATGAATAAGGTGTTGGATTTTGTCAAATGCTTTTTTTGCATCTATTGAGATAATCATGGGACTATTGTTTTTTATTATATTGATATGATATATTACATTAATTGATTTTGGTTGTTAAACCAAGTTTGCATACCTGGGATACATCCTACTTGGTCATGGTGTATAATTCTTTTTATATTTTCCCGAATTCTATTTGCTAGTATTTTATTGAGGATTTTTGCATCCTTATTAAGAAGAGATATTGGTCTATAGTTGTATTTTCTATGAAGTCTTTGTCTGATTTTGGTCCAGGTAATACCAGCTTCTCAAAATGAGTTGGGAAAAGTAAGTTTTTTCCTCTAGGCACAGCTTTAGCTGCATCCCATAAGTTTTGGTATGCTGTGCCTTCATTTCAGTTCCCTTTTTATTTAAAAAGTAGTTTCTAATTTCTCTTTGTTCATTTTTTGACCCATTGGTTGTTTAGGAGCATGTCAGGCAATTTCCACATATTTGTAAGTTTCCCACATTTCTTTCCATTTCATTCCTTTGTAAGCAGGCAAAATACTTTTTATTTCTATCCTTTTAAATTTATTAATGTTTGTTTCATGGTCTAACATAGAGTCTATCTTGGATAATGTTATATGTGCAGTTGAGGAAATGTATTTCTGTTGTTGTTGAGTAGGGTGTTTTATAGATATATATTAGGTCCATCTGGTTTATAGTGCTGTTCAAATCTTCTATTTCCTTTTTCATCCTCTGTCTAGCTGTTCTATCCAGTACTGAATGTGGGGTCACTATATATAACATTGTTGCTTTATCTATTTCTCCCTTTATTTCCAGCTGTTTTTGATTCATCTATTGTGATGTTCTCTTTTATATGGTTATATGTTTATAATTCTTATATCTTCCTTATCTATTGATCCTTTCATCATTATAAAATGTCTTTATTTTAAGAAACATTTTTTAAAGTTTATTTTGTCTAATATTAGCAAAGCCACTAGATCTTTCTTGTGGGTGCTGATTGCACAAAATATCTTTTCCCATATTTTTACTATCAAGCTCTTTATATCTTTTATTCTAAAGTATGTCTCCTGAGAGGGATTGTGGAAACATGGCTGCCAATTAGGCAGATAAGGCTCAGCTTTCACTAAAACAATGGAGAAAGAGCAAGAGGCTGCTTTGGGGACCTGCTATGGGGTACAGCAGACCAGGACTCTGCTTCACGGCTCCAGGATAGTGAGGGACAGAGAGACCAAGAAGCTAGGCAGCAAGCTGTGAGTTAATAAACTTCCCAGCCACCAGGAAGGGCTCCCCTTCCCCACTGCCGAGACATTAAGTGAGGGTAAAACTCCTGGCGAATTGTATCTAACTGAGAGGAGAGCAGATGTCTTCCTCCCTGTCAGCTCCTTTGCATATATATAGAACGGGAAGGTGCTCTGAGTCATCTAGGAGGGTACTGGACAGATAGGGAAGCCAGGGGAAAATCATGGGTTGTTGCCCTGGTGGCTGGAAGCAGCACATATACCCCACCCTTAGGGTTGATAGCCTAGGTGGAGCTGCTGGCTCCCTGTTCCAAACAGAGTGTGGCAGCAGATGCCCTGGGAGGAAGAGGGGTCTGGGAGGGTGAAAAGTGGTATCTTTGCAGTAAATCTAGCCACCTGGGTCCCCCTTGAATATCAGAAGGGACCCCCAACTCGACAGGGAGAGGGGAGGGGGATATTCTCAGGCAGGCTGTCACACCCAGCTGCCTAGGTAAAGAGAGGAATTACATCAGAGAGGAGGCAGAGACAGGAGGCTGATCAGCAGGACTCCGGTGGACTGCAGGGAATCTAACCTGCCTGAAGGAAAAAGGGTGGATAGCCTTCTGAAAGGCTAACTAACCTAAGGAGAAAGATTAGCTCAGTGGAAGAATTCCTGCCAAAAATATATAAGGTCCCTAGTTCAATTTCCAGCTCTTCTTTGAGAAATGATCCACCAGGTTATCAGGCATCCAGCTGAAACATTATGACAGGGAACATATAAACATTTTCTTTGTACTAGCTTTCCTTGGATCTCTTATTTAAAAAAAAAAAAAAAAAAAAAAAGTTCCTTTTTAAAACTTTTCCTTGTTTATCTTAATAAAACCTGGTTAAAAACCTGCAGAGGGCAGGCTGCAGTGATATAGATTGATGAACACCAGCAGCCTGAGAAGATCCTTAGGGGTCTAGGAGAGAAGGCTGTTTTTCCATGTTTATTTTTGTTTTTTGATCTTTTTTTCTTCTCCCTGTTTAAAAATGAGTCACTTTTGTCTTGTTTCTTGTTTGTAGTGTTTCCCCTTCCTTTGTTTCTCTCTTTGTTTTTTTCTTTTTTTCTTTTGATTACTAATTTTCTCTACCTATGCAATTTTTTTTCTCCCCTTCATCTTTATATCTTCTGTTTCCTATTGTTTTTTCTTTCATTCCACCTCTTTTTGTTTGGTCTCCAAGTTTTCTTGTTTCTATTTCTCTCTCTCCTTTTTTTCCTGCATACTTTCTCTTTTTTTACTTTTTTTTTCTTTCTTTCTATTCTTTCCCCCCCTTCTCAGCATTATGGCCTTTTAATTCATTCTACATATTTTTCTCTATTTTGTTTCTTGTTTCATTGCTTGTATTCCACTCTTCTAATTTTATTCCTCTGTAGTTCTTACTCGTGTTAAGTTTTCAATTTCCTAGGTCATGTATGGTTCCTCTCCTATGTTTTACTATCATTATTACTATTATTCACTTTATCTTCCTATTTTTTTCCCTTTTCTCTGATCCTAATTTTTTATCCATGGGAATATAGACAACAACAAAGAAACAGAATAAGAAGAACAAAGTTTCAAAGTGAAATCTTACGAAAAACAACCACAAAATAAAGTCATAGAATAGAGGGAGAAGCTAATCAATGGGATAAACCAATCAAGATAAAAAGATGCCTAGACACCAACAAAAAAATTACAAACCATACTAAGAAACAAGAAGATATGGGCCAGTCCAATGAACAAACTAAAAACCAGGAGGAAATGCAGAACATGGAACAACTAATCAGAGATGTCTGAACAAATATTGTGAATCAAATTAATGAAATGAAGGAAGAGATTAAGAATATTAAGAAGACACTGGGAGAACATACAGAAGATGTTGTAAACACACATAAAAAGATAATGTATTGGATGGTGATGAATAGTACAATCCAAGAAATAAAAAATACAATGGAAGCACATAAAAGCAGATTTGAACAGGCAGAGGAAAGAATTAGCGATGTGGAAGACAGTACATCTGAAATCAAACATATAGTAGAACAAATAGATAAAAATATAGAAAAAATCCAGCAGGGACTTAAGGATTAGAATGACAATATTAAATGCAAAAACGTATGCATTATAGGCATCCCAGAGGGGAAAAATAAGGGAAAGGGGAAAGAAGGATTGTTGGAGGAAATGATGGCTGAAAACTTCCCAACCTTATTGAGGTAAATGGACGTATGGTCCAGGAAGCACAGTGCACCCCTAACAGCATAAATCCTAACAAGCCTACTCCAAGACATATACTTGTCAAATTGTCCAATGCTCAAGACAAAGAGAGAATACTGAAAGCAGGAAGAGAAAAGAGAACCATCATATACAAGGGAAGCTTGATAAGATTAAGTGCTGATTTCACATCTGAAATCATGGAGGCAAGAAAGCAGTGGTGTGATATAGTTAAGGTGCTAAAAGACAAAAATCCAGCCAAGAATTCTCTATCCAGCAAAGCTGGCATTCAAAAATGAGGGAGAGTTCAAAATATTCACAGATAAACAGAAATTAAGAGAAACCTGCACTTCAAGAAATACTAAAGGGAGTTCTGCAGGGCAAAAGGGAAAAAACAGAAGAGAGAGAGCTGGAGGTAAGTGTAAGAATAACTAAAAAGAGAAATAAAAACAAAATATCGCATACATAAAACTAAAGAAAATATGGCTAATGTAAGTAATTCCTTGACAGTAATAACATTGAATGTTAATGGATTAAATTCACCAGTTAAGAGACACAGATTGGCAGAATGGATAAGGAAATATGACCCATCTATATGCTGTCTACAAGAAACCCACCCTAAACCTAGGGATGCAAGGAAGCTGAAAGTGAATGGTTGGAAAACAATTTTACAAGCAAACAATAACCAAAATTAGGCAGGAGTAGCTATACTAACATTGGACAAAATAGACATTAAATGCAAAACTTTTGTAAGAGACAAAGAAGGACACTATATATATTTTTTTAAAAGGAGTAATCTATCAAGAAGAAGGAACAATCATAAACAATTATGCACCTAACCAGGGCACCTCATAATACACGAGGCAAACACTGGAAAAACTAAAGGGAGAAATAGATGCCTCTAAAATTACAGTGGAGGACTTTAATACAGCATTATCACCATTAGACAGACCATCTTGACAGAGAAACAAAGAAACAAAGACTTTGAATAATACATTAGAGGGTCTGGACCTAATAGACATATACAAAATGTTACACCCAAATAAAGTGGGATATATATTCTTCTTGAGTACACATGGGTCATTCTCAAGGATAGAGCACATGCTAGACCACAGAAAAACTCTCAATGAATTCATAAAGATTGAAATTATACAAAGTAATTTCTCTGACCACAATGGAATGAAGATGGAAATCAGTAAGAGGCAGAGAACCAATTAGAATCAAAGATACAGAAGTTAAACAACAAAGTCTTAGACAAACAGTGGGTCAAGGAAGAAATTGCAAAAGAAACTACCTTGAAACAAATGAAAATGACAATACAATGTATCAAAACCTATGGGATGCAGCAAAAGCTGTACTGGGAGGGTAATTCATAGCCATAAACACCTATTTTAAAAATGAAGAAAGAGCAAAATCAAAGACCTACTTGTATACCTGGATGAATTGAAAAAGTACAACAAACTTACCACAAAGAAAGTAGAAAGAAAGAAATAACAAAGATTAGAGCAGAACTAAATGAAATTGAAAAAAAAAAAGCACTAGAAAAAAATAAACAAAACCAAAAGCTGGTTCTTCAAGAAGATTAATAAAATTGACAAATCCTTAGCTAGACTAATAAAGAAAAAAAGAGAGAAGATGCAAATTCATAAAAGAAGAAGTGAGGAAGGGGATATCACCACTGACCCCACAGAAATAAAGAGTATCATAAGAGGGTACTTTTAAAAATTATATACTAACAAAATGAATAATTTAGAGGAAATGGACAAACTCCTAGAAATGTATGAGCAGCCTACATTGTCAAAAGAAGAAATGAATGAACTCACCAGACCAATCACAAGAAATGAGATAGAATTAGTCATTAAAAACCTTCCAACTAAGAAGAGCTCAGGACCAGAAGGCTTCACAGGTGAATTCTACCAAACATTCCAGAAAGAACTAACACCAATCCTGCTTAAACTCTTTGAAAAAAATACAAGTAGAGGGAATATTGCCTAACTCATTCTATGATGCCAATATCACCCTAATACCAAAGCCAAACAAAGATGCCACAAGAAAGGTAAATTATAGACCAATATCTCTAATGAACCTGGATGCTAAAATCCTCAACAAAATACTTGCTAATTGTATTCAACAACATATCAAACAAATTATACACCTTTGGTGACCCAGTGGGTTTCATCCCTGGTATGCAAGGATGATTCAACATAAGAAAATCAGTCAGCGTAATACACCACATAAAGAGATCGAAAGAAACAAAACAAAACAAAACAAAACAAAAAACCACATGATCATCTCTATAGATGCTGAAAAAAGCATTCAACAAAATATAGCACCCTTTCCTGATGAAACACTACAAAAGATAGAAATAGAATGAAACTTCCTCAACATTATGAAGGGTATATATGAAAAACCCACAGCTAAAACATCATATTCAATGGTGAATATGGTGAAATTCTAAAAGCTTTCCTTCTAAGATTGGGAACAAGAAAAGGTTGCCCACTTTCACTGCTTCTATTTAATATTTTGTTAGAATTACCTGCTTGAACACTTAGGCAAGAAAGAGATATAAAAGACATCCAAATTGGAAAGGAAGAAGTAAAGATTTCACTATTTGCATATGACAAGATCCTGTACATAGAAAACCCTGAGAAATCTACAACAAAGCTTCTAGAGCTTATAAACGAGTTCAGTAAAGTTGTAGGATATAAGATCAATGTGCAAAATTCAGTAGCATGTCTGTACACTAATAATGAGCAATCTAAGGAGGAAATCAAGAAAAAAACTCCCATTTACAATAGCAACTAAAAGAATCAAATACCTAGGAATAAATTTAACTAAAGATGTAAATGACTTATATGCAGAAAACTATACAAAACTGTTAAAGGAAATCAAAGAAGACTTAAATAAATGGAAGAATATTCCCTGTTCATGGATAGGAAGACTAAACACCATTAAGATGTCTAGCCTACCCAAAATAATCTACAGATTTAATGCAATCCCAATAAAAATCACCACAGCATTTTTTACTGAATTGGAAAAACTAACTATGAAATTCATTTGGAAGGGCAATAGGCCCCATATAGCCAAAGACATATTGAAAAAGAAAAATACAATAGAAGGAATCACACTACCTGACTTTAAAACATATTACAAAGCTACAGTGGTCAAAATTGCATAAAGATAGTCATACTGACCAGTGGAACCGAATTGAGAGTTCTGATATAGATCCTCGTGTATACCGTAAACTGATATTCTACAAGGCTGCCAAACCCATTCAACTGGGAGAGAATGGGCCCTTCAACAAATGATGCTTTGAGAACTGGATATCTATATTCAAAATAATGAGAGAGGAACATCATCTCACACATTATACAAAAATTATCTCAAGATGGATAAAAAATCTAAATATAAGAACCAAGACCATAAAGACCTTGGAAAATAATGTAAGGAAGCATCTACAGGATCTTGTATCAGGAAATGTTTTCATGAACTTTACACACAAAGTATGAGCAATGAAAGAAAAAAGAGATAAATGGGACCTCCTCAAAATTAAAAACATCTGCACCTCAAAGGAGTTTGTCAAGAAAGTGAAAAGGCAGCTTACTTAATGGGAGAAAATATTTGGTAACCATACATCTGATAGGGGCTTAATATCCAGCATATATAAAGAAATCCTACACCTCTAAAATAAAAAGACAAAAACTCATTTAAAAAATGGGCAAGTGATTTGAATAGACACTTCTTCAAAGAAGAAATACAAATGGCCAAAAAGCACACGAAAAGATGCTTAACATCACTAGCTATTAGGGAAATGTTAATCAAAACTACAATGAGATATCATCTTACACCCATTAGACTAGCGTTATTAAAAAAATTGAGGACTAGTGTTGGAGAGGATTTGGAGGAATGGTAACCTTCATCCACTGCTGGTGGGAATGTAGAATGGTGCGGCCATTGTGGAGGACAGTTTGGCAGTTCCTCAGAAAACTAACTATAGAACTGCCATATGAGCCAGCAATTCCACTGCTGGGTATATACCTAGAAGAACTGAAAGAAAGAACATGAACCGATATATGAACACCAATGTTCATAGCGGCATTATTCACTATTGCCAAAAGTTGTAATCAACCAAATGACCTTCAACAGATGAATGAATAAATAATTTGTGGTATAGACATACCATGGAATATTACTCAGCTATAAGAAGGAATACAGTATTAATACACAGGATAACATGGATGAATCTTGAGGACCTTATGTTGAGTGAAGCAAGCCAGGCACTGAAGAACAAATATTACATGACCTCACTGATATGAATCAAGCAAATTGAGCAGACTCACAGCGATAGAATTTGGAAGATAGGTTTACAAGAAACTGAAAGGAAGAAGAAGATTATGAGCCAACACCCACAAGGGCAAAATCTATAATAAGGGGGGAAGTGTGTGCTGTGCAGTGGAGGGGCAGTGATACTATTGGGTTGGGTGGTGTTGGTTTGTCAGAGGGTAGGGTGGGGAGGGTGAGTTAGACTGTCCATGGAACTGGGGGGAATGTTGGGGGAGGAAGCAGGTGAACACGGGTTTGGCAGGTACATGGTTGAAACATCAATGTTGGGAATGCTGTTTTGGCAATATGGCAAGTGAGGGTTAGTGGTTAAGGGTGTTGGATATGGGGGACATTTGGGACAGGAAGCACCTTGGGCAGGCTTCTAGGGAGTGTGTGAGTGTTCATCTTGCTGTAGTGTGTTATATCAGTGTGTGGAGACCTACATAATGAATGGCAAGGTGGTGGACTCCCATCCTAGGGAGGCCCTCTATGTTCTCAAATCGAGAGCATGAGTGGTGCCTAATTGGGGAGGACAGACCAGTGTGTCAAGCCCTTAGTGTTGTTGCAAGTAACTTTGAATCTTGTCCTTCAAGGAGTGAAGCCTGGTGGTTGCTGTGGGCCCTGAAGGGGCATTTTAGGGGCAATGGCAGTGTTCTACATGATCTTGCAATAATGGTTATAGGACATTTTAAACTTCATCAAAATTTATAAAAGTGTGCATTCTAAAATGTAAACCATAATAAACCATTTGCCATGGTTAATAGTTATGTTTCAATATTTGTACATCCATTGTAACAAAAGTACCATCCACATATAAAATGTTATTAATAGGGGAAGGGGGAAAAGGAGGAGCATGTTGGGTATATGAGAGTCCCCTGTATTTGGTATGTGACTTTTCTGTAAACTAAAACTTCTTTGAAGACAAAATGAAAAAGATAAGACACTGGGGGAACAAATGGAAGAAAATGTCACTGTACTTTTTAAAAATATTTTTTCATTATTTTTTATTGTCACAATTTATTTATTTATTTTTTTTAGTTTTTTTGTATTTTATTTCTTATTTTAAAGTGATCATTATTATTTCATTTTCTTAATTGTATTTTGCTATTTTATTGGCTTCATTTTTTAAGAAGTTTTGGATTGCAGAAGGGTTACAACTGTGGCAGGGGAGGGTCATTAGTGCAGGATGTCAGTGATGGGGGATACATGGGAGGAAGCTCATCTGGGCATATATATAAGGCATATAAATGTGTTCAAATGTTCATGGGGCATTGTCACAGTGGGTGGAGATTCACACAATAACTGAAGGAATATCCAATTCCCATCCTGGGGAGCTCTGCCCCATTCTCTAATGGAACAGCTAGAATCCCCTGAGTACAGTGGCAATGACTTGTGAAGGAGGATGGTCCATTGATGGGCCCTTGATATTGATGACTATGATTATGAACCTTTACTCTTGAAACTGAAACTTAGCCTAATATTACAGGGTGCCTAGGAGTTGCTTCCTGGGAGCCTCCTTGTTGCTCAAATATGGCCTCTCTCTTAAGCTGAACTCAGCATATAAATATATTACCTTCCTCCCAGCATGGGACATGACTCCCTGGTATGAACCTCTCTGGCATGAAGGGATTACTATGAAGCACCAAATAGCAATGCAACTAGAAAAAGACTTTGACCAATAGGGGGAAAAGGTAAAGACAAATGCATTTATATGGCTAAGAGACTTCAATGTGAGTCAGGAGTTCATTCTAGAGGTTATGCTTATGCACGTCTCAGCAAGATCTCGTTGACTGCCAAAATAGATACTACCACAAATACTTGGGCTCCTCAGGGCACTGGAGACATCCAGACACTATAGTCAGGACAGATAGCTCAGGAGTTTGGTGCCTTACTAGTGGGCCTACTTTGGAATTCAAGTTCCCCAGTGTGACAGAGTTGGACTCAGTTGTGGTTTCCCTACACATGGCTCTTATGTTCTTCTATTTGAACCTATAATTAGTACTAAAGTTGTTAGGTGTATGTCCAAGAGAATTAAATCTTTGGGCTGTCCATGTACCAGCTGGGCCCTAAATCTCAATGGAGTTGCAACATCTACTCTCCAGTCCATTGATCTCACCTAGGACAACTAACATGGAGGTGATGATGGACAATTACCATACCAAGGAACCGAGAGAGTCTACAACTGAAAGCCAGAGAACCCCATTGTTCCGCCCTATGAGATCACACCCCCCTCTCAATTAGAGGTGGAGTGGACATCACCATCCCAGAATCCTCAAGATTAGGTAATGAAGTATGGACTGAAGTAGACTTACTGGTATTCTACTATAGATTTATTGTGATGCTAACAATGGAAGAAATTATATCATTGATGTGGAGGTAGTGGCTACTGGAGGTTCTGAAGGCAGAGAGAGGGAAAAACAGGTGTAATACGGGGACATTTTCGGGACTTGGGAATTGTGCTGAATGACATTGCAACAACAGATACAAGCCATTATATATCTTGCCATAACCTACAGAATTGGGTGGGAAAGTAAACTACAATGTAAACTTTAATCTACACTTAGCGGCAATGTTCCAAAATGTTTTCATCAATTGCAATGAATTTACCACTCTAATGAAGGATGTTAATATGGGAAAATGTGAGAGGTGTGAGGAGTAGGGCATATGGGAATCCCCTATATATATATATATATATATATATATATATATATATATATTTTTTTTTTTAGATATTATTTATTTATTCATTTATCACCCCCTTGCTGCTTGTGCTCACTGGGTCAGCTAACCACGCCGCGTGGGCGGGCTTGCCTTCACCAGGAGGCCCCGGGAACCAAACCCGGGGCCTCGCATATGGTAAACGGGAGCCCTACTGATTGAGCCACAGCCGCTTCCCTTCCCCTATATTTTTTATGTAACATTTATGTAATCTAAGTATCTTTAAAAAAGAAAAAGGAGGAAAAAAAAGGTATGTCTACTTTATGTTGCATATAGTTGGAAATTGTTTTTTGGTGTCCAGTCTGACAAATCTCTTCCTTTCATTTGGTTTGTTTAATCCATTCTCAAGGTTTCTTGTGGCCATCTTTACTTTTTGCCTTCAGTGACTTGTGTCTTTTTAGTCCTTTAATGTTCCTTTACTGCATTCTTTTGCCTAAATGAAAATTTTCTAGTGTTGCATTTTAATTTCTTTCATGATTTTTCAGTTTTGTTTTTTTTTTTTTTTTTTGGTTTGATTGTGATTCTGATAATTTGCATATATTTATAAATATTTAAAGGTTTTTTTACATTAACCTTCTTATTTACCATTTCTGGTTTTCTTCATTTGTTCCTGTGGGTTAAAGTTACCATCTGGATTCACTTCTTTATCCCAACACAGCTTTTCTCTCACCTATCCCCTTTGGCTGTTATTGGCAAATATATATTGTTTCTATGTGTTATATGCCCAATACTACACTATTTATATATTGTTTTATACAATTTCTTTTTAAATCAGTTAAAAGAAAAAAGATGAAAAATCCAATCAAATCTAGCCTCTAAATCAGTGCTTGTTTTGTTCTGAGCCCAGTTGGTGTCCTCCCAGATGTCTCTCTCAGATTCTTTGCTTTTCTCCCCAGGCAAAATCTCTGAACCAGGATTCCAGAGCAGGAGTTGAAACTCCCCAATTTAGGAAGCACGTGCTGGGGGAAGGGAGGGATGCTTTGCAGTAGCCTCAAGTCTTCTTGGCATGAAAACACTACATTATAGGACAGACCAAGGGTGATCAGAGCCCCAGTAATCTCAGTGTTGCCACGCTGAATGCATGGCTTCCATCCTCTGGGTGGGGACTGGGCAGAAGAAAGGAACCCCTACCTCTCAGTTACTTGCTTGGAACTTAGCCTCAGCAACAGGTAACTGGGGGTAGGATGAGAAATGCTCATGCCCTGCCCTCTGACAAGGAGCTGGGAAGAAAGGGAATCCTTGGCTGTACCAGTCTGGAGTGGAGTTTCTGTCTTCACAGCATTGCAGAGGGAGGGAAAGGAGGCCTTGTGTTTCAGTTCAAATACTACAGACTCTTGCTGTTCTTACCAAATTATAGTCGATTTTCTTGAATAAATGTTCTTCATTTGCTGTTTATCTTTAGGAACATTTTCAGAGACTTTAAATGATTTTTCAAAAATGATTTTCACCAGTTACACTGGGGAGCTGGTCTGCAGAGCTCCTCCTGCTATTATTTCAGAAGTCCCTTTCCTGCTTGTTGTATTTACATTTAAAACTGCCCTGTGCCTTGAAGAGACACATTTAAATATGTAGTGTGAAAATAAGTTACCATCCTAACTGAAAGGAACTGAATATCCTGTTTTTTGAAAAAGAAAGCAAATATCCTCCTTCTCCTCCCATGACTATTTAGTAATGGCATTTTGTCGTGTTACAGTGTACATTATCTGGTTAAACACATGCCTGTGGTCTCCTGCACTTAACAGTACAGAAAAAGAACTTGTTTCTGGAATGCATTTGACTGGAATTTATCCACATATCCACACCTTGTCAGACAACTCCCCTATTGGGGCATTACTTAGTAAAACTAGGTTGACCCTGGGCTGACTGCTAAATCGGCTGATTGTCATCCAGCCTCAGGGGGCGTGACCTCCTCCCAGCTTGGTACACCTCTGAGTCAGTGTGCTGCATCCACGTGGGAAGACCTAACAACCTGTGCCAGGCAGACTCATAGCCTTATCCTGACAAGTTAATTTTCTACCATTTTACTACTTAACCTTCCTATAACCCCAATCTGTGCTAGGTTTGATGATCAGGTCTTTCGTAATCCTCATAGTGTTGAAGCTTCTTTACCTAGTTTATCTCCCATTTTTAATATCTGAAAGAAGAGGGAAGACCAGAGAGAGGTGGAAGAAAAATATTTTCACTGCATGTGTTTTTAGTTATTTATCCAGTCATATACATCTTCTGCAGTGATATTACCAAGTTCTGATTTGAACTACAGTTTTCTATTCATTATAAACCCTGTTGTTAAAAAATAAAATGTTCTTTTTCCCATTTTCTACCCTTGCTTGCTTTCTAACCAGCATTGATTATTCTGCCTTTATCCATTCTTTTGTTCCCAATTAAACTCAAGCATGCATCTCTTTTTTATTTTGTATTTTATTTTATTTATTTTTATCTGTTGAATTTTATTAGCTGAAATGTGGACAAGCCGAGTCAGGACATGGTTTAAACTTTTTAAAAACAATATAGGACATTTCTCAGTAAAAAGAACTATTTCTGGTTATTCTTTTGGGACTTCCTTTAAACAAGATTTTAGGATGTACAGATGTGTATTATAAAAAGAATTTGGAATTGGGTATATGACATACGTTAAAAAGGTTTATAACTCACTCGCAATTTTTATTGGATTCTAGACTTAGAGCTGACTGCTAATTGTTCTGGGATTACAGTGTTTTCATATTTTATGGCATGAAACTTTTTACTTCAAAGAATAAAAAAGATTATTTTATTGAGGATTACAGGTCTGGCCTCATACTTTCTAGGCCAACAGATTGCTCTTTGGATTATACCAGGTCTAATTGAATCCAAATCCAGAAATATAAACAAAAGTATAACAGATCTTTTCTTACAGAAGTTTGTTGATATGGAAAATACTTGACTAACGTCCTTAACACTTACCTTGTTACAAAACATTTTAATGAAAAAAAAAAATCTACAGTGTTCTGGAATTCTCAAATTGATCAATTAAACAACTAAAATAACCTCTATGTATACAGTTCATTGATAAACATTGCTCAATTGATCACTTCCAAGAAAGACCATGTATGTAATATGCCACTTTATTAAGGGGTAACTGGTACTTTGATAGATATACCTTTGAGATTGGTTTAAAATAGAGAGTTTTTGCTTTTGGTTTTTCCTTGATTTGAAAAATGCATTTACAACCCTGCTAAAGAAATTAAGCTTTCTTTAGTGAGATAAAAGTCACAGAGAAAAATATACATTTTTGTATGTCCTACTGTTTTTTGCTCTATTTAAGTGATGAAGAATATATATTTTTAAAATTCTTCTCATGTATTCTGATTCAGGAGTAGGTATTAAATAGGTCATGTAGTTTGTAAGTTATTTCTTTTCCCTTATATTTGAAAATACATGTGAATTATAACTCATTTCAGAAGAAACTGCACCTGTTCCTTCTCCAGGCTCCCTGCCATCCTGGCAAACCTGCACACATACAGTGATGGAAGAAAAGTCATCATTGAGGCTAATAGCAATGGCCTTGAAATAAAATGCAAGCTAAGTGTTTTATGTTGGAAAGAAGGTGAGAGAAGCAAAAGAAAATAAATGAAAAGTCACTTTGCTCTCTGAGGAAATAGAAAATTTTCACAAAGACAAGAAACAATAGAGAATAGAGTGCTTAAGATCTTGAACTAGGGTTATATCAGCATATTTATTGAGGATTTGTCTAACATTTAAGCAAATGCTAAAATCTACCACATTAGTTATGACAAGTTAAGGTACTCAAGCATCAGAACTCGTAAAATGACCTCCTCAAAATATTGACAATATCAACCTGACATTGTCACTAAATGAGTAGCAGAAAATGTGGAAACAATTTCTTTCAGGTAATCTATATCTCAAAAATTTTTGCCATTTTTTGTATCTTGAAGTTAAAAATATAGAATGAGTTTATACTTTCAATATTTTTAAAGTGGATGTGGAATTCTGTTTTAACTCAAGTAGAAATTAAACACTTGGAGAATAAATATATTTAGATTACATTTAGTCCTGCAGATTTATCCGATCAGTTTGTGTACAGAACGACCTGAATAGCTCTGGTAATTGCATATTTCTCAGATTGGGGATATGATGGCTGCTTCCTTTTTAATTTATGTGTTATGATGACTGCAGTCGCACCTCCATACAATATGTCCTCTCCATTTACTCTTTCCAAGTCACATATGGACATATATACTTCCTCACTGGCTCATCCTTAATTTTTGTTATTGTTGTTTATTAGTTTTTTAGGGATAAATTTTCTTCTGTCAAGCACAAATGCTCTGAATTTGGTACATATACATTTGTTAAAATAAGTAGAACCCACTATGATATACATACTCATAGGATTGTTTTTTTAGCTTGTGGTACCCAAAGAAAACTAAAGTAAACATAATAGCAATATAATTCTTGTCAATGGGTGCCTAGTGACACAGAAGATGAAACACTTCAAGGAGAGATGAAGTATCTTGTATAGGACTTCATGGAGATCTCTCATTGATGGTGTAAAAACAAAAATGATTTACTGAAAACAACTTAATCAAACATGTATATTCAAACGCACAAATTCCTCTGTTAAATATTCATGAGATTTAATTCATATTATTCAATGCTTTTAAAATGGCCTCTTAGAATACAAGTTAGTGAAATTCCTAAGTATGAATTCATTTCATTTAATCATGATTAATAATGTCACACTTTTGAACCTTCCAATGTGTTCTTTTAAGTGCTAATCCCTTCACATGTATTATTTCATTCAATTTTATTCATCTGCCTTTTATTCTTTCTCTTCCTCCTTCTTCTTCCTAACATCATAATATATATTTGCTCTCTAGGAGAAAAAATTTGTTCTCTGGACAGGTCAGAGCAAATATGGCAGATGTGCAGCCCATAAAAATATTAAATCACTTAATTTCTAAGATTATTTAATGCCTAGTAGAATTCAGAGTGAAAGAAATCAGATGAGGACGGGTAGCAGTAGTGCCTAAAGCAATAACATAAAGGATTCTCTTAACACCAAAAGCAAGTGTCATAACTTTTTCTGGGCCAATTAATCTTGTTATTTTATATTCCAAATCCTTGTAGCAGAAATACAGTTTTATATGTTTATCCTTCATTTCATGTCTCAGTATTTTTTTTAAGATTTTATTTATTTAGTTATTTTTTCCCCTGCCCCTCATTGTTTTGCACTCGCTGTCTGCTCTCTGTGTGTTCTTCTGTGTCTGCTTGTCTTCTCTTTAAGCGGCACTGGGAACTGATCCTGGGAACTTTCAGAGTAAAGAGAGGTGCTCAATCTCTTGCGCCACCTCAGCTCCCTGGTCTGCTATATCTCTTATTGTCTCTTTTCTGTGTCTCTTTTTGTTGCGTCATCTTGCTGCACCAGCTCTCTGCACGGGTCAGCTCTCCGTGTGGGCCAGCATTCCTGCACAGGCCAGCACTCCTACATGGGCCAGCTTGCCTTTTACCAGGAGGCCCTGGGAATCGAACCCTGGACCTTCTATATGGTAGATGGGAGTCCAATCTCTTGAAATACACCCATTTCCCTCATGCCTCAGTATTATATTGTCCTTGCACATTGTGATAATTTGTAGTTTCTTATAGTAGATGTCTGAAGTTTTTCTCACATGCAAATTTATGTTAAATGCTGTTTATATTTTTATTTAAATCTCTGAAAACAGTATTTTTGCTCAAGTTTTTAAGATATTCTATGAAAAATTCCTTTGAATTAACTTGTCTACTTATGCTTCTTTATTGTCTGGCAGATTATATCAATAGGCAGTTCTATAATCATGCAGTAAAAATAAATTAATAATTTGTATTGGCACTGTTTGGCTTTAATTTTAAAAGTACTCATAAAACTGATTATGAAATATATATTAAAAATGACTCACTACTGTATTTCCTACATCTATAAAGTTAGAAGTTTTATCATGAAAATATCTGCTGTGAAAATGTTTAAATCATCTAGTCTTCATAATCCCATCTAAGAATAATATATGTGAAGGAGAAAAAAGACTTTTCAATCTCACAGTCTGTTCCCTTTATAAAGTTCTGAGGATAGTATTCAATGGAGCATCTGTGATAGAGGAGAATTTCTGTAATGTCATGGATCCCCTTGTTCCATATTTGTTATCAAAAGGTCTCGCTGATTTGTAGAAGGAGCTATTTTATATTCATTATATCATTAAGCATGTTCGAAAAATAAGAGGCTATTAGTGTTCCTAACTGCTTCCAAAATTCAATGGAATAACCATCTTGCTCAGTACATGTTCCATTAGGCATGACACAAGCATTTAAATACAAGACTTTACACTAATGTGGGCGGTCTATATCTTAGGGAAGGCATAATTTATGCTGCTAAAGAAAGAGTTTATTTGGTTTGATGTCATTGGAGTCACATTTGTACAATTTAATCAAATATTTTTAAAAAGGATTAATTTTTCTCAAGTCAGCAGTTATGTCACTAAGCAGGCCCCTGAATGCTTGGTTTGCTGATTTTCCAATAATTATCTAGTGAGTCAGTCTTTATCCATCTTTGTCTTTCCCCCTTATTCTCATTCTTTCCTCATTCTTGAGGGATTTTGGACAATGTCCATTCTGACTACTTCAGGCTGAGAAGGGATATAGATATTCATTACATGTGCATTTTAAACTTCTTCAGAAAGAGATTATGAATTGATAACAATTATTTTCCTACAATAAAACTTCATTTTTAATGTATTCCCTAATATGCTCTATTTCTTGATTTATTTTCCCAATCTTTATATATATTATTTTCCCAGTAGAATTAACGTATTTTTTTTCTTATTGTAATACATTTGCTTATGCCCTCTCAGCTAAAGGATTGAACAAAAAGGAAAAAAAAAATGAAGAAAAGGTATTCCAAGAACCCTAAAAGAAATCTCTCCCTCTAAATATGTTTTCTATTCAGAAAAGGTAGCAGTAGGTTTACTTTGGCATAATTCCAAATTAAATTGTTAACCTATTTAAATGTACCCTAATGTAATGGTTTACTTATCAATCCATCACTTGGTACATCTGTTTCAAAATGGGCAGGTGGTCCCCTTCAGAAATACCATTAGATAATGATAATGATTGCAATTAGATGATAATGATCTTGGTCATTTACAACATGCAGAGTCATTTGTATAAATGGATTTCTCTAAGTATGACATGTAGTTGGTAGGGAACCAAAAGATATTTCTTTTCTAGGCTACATTTCCTCAAAGTAGAGGAAATTAGTTTGGTCTATGGGTTTGGAAAAGCTTGTTGCATTATTTAACAAGGAAAATTATGTAATTCATCTGTACGGACTTATACCAAATCTAGTTTATACGTCCTCCTCCATTCAGGCTTCCACTACGAGCCTTGCCTCCTAGTTGGCTGGAGTGGCCCAGGCACAGTTCAAGCACTTCCAGTGGCCAAATAGCCATGGTGACTACAACCACCACTTTCTCTCCTAACCACATTACAGTCTCAGCCTCCTTAGGGGTGAGTTCTGATTCCCCAACCACAGAGTCTCTAGTGCCCAGAGCAGCTGCTGTGGGCGTCCACGTGAAAAACATAGATGTGCAAGGGAGTCAGCCTGTGGGGCAGACTTTGACCAACAGGAGACTGGAGACAGGAAGGAGCAGGAGCCGGCAAATAAATTTCCTTCTTTTTTCTGCTGATGGATTGTTCTGAGACAGAGTGGTTTCATGTGGTTTCAGGAGGACCCTGAGACCTCCTGTGTGACCCAGGAACCAACTGTGTTTTCTTGATAAGCTGTAGCCAGCTTGGCAATGCACCACCAGGTGTTTGCTTTTCCTCGTTTTTTTGTCTCATTTTCACTTTTCCTCCTGTTTGCTTCCCTGGGATTGCATCCTCCAATAAAGTGTTAACATATAATGGCTGTCTCAAGGTCTATTTCTAAGGAATCAGGCTAGGACAGGGCTCTTTAAGTAATTGTTCATATTTGTTTTTCTTTGCTTGTCCTGGAAATCTTGGCATTTACCATTTTTCTAAAACAACCACCCCCAATCTCCAACAGTCCTCATTAGAGATGACATTGATTAACTGACATGGTCCAATAATCGGCTTTTGTCTGGTCTACACACATTCCAGAATGCACTTCTGGGAAAATAGTGCCAGACCAAAGAGTCCTTTTAATTTCTCATATGTGATGACTTATAGCATGGCTAGATTACCCAGGTTGCCCATGAATTTTAAAAATGCAATATAAATTTCAAAACAAGTCTATAATATTCTCAGGTGAAATCTGATAGACACAGGACATTCTGACCAAATAAACATGTTTCTTTGCTTCATGTGAATCAATTCTTCAACATGAACTTTAGAAATATATTTGTATTTATTAATTATAAGTAAATAAAATATGTTTTACATTTTCCAAAGGATTTTCACATACATGATTCAACTTGATCAACAAAATTAACTGAGACATAAATAAGGCAAATATTGATGTTATTTTGCCTACCATTTTATATAAGGATAAAAAGAGTCCCAGAAAGATAACTGAGTTACTAGCATTGACGAGTGGCAGAAATAGGATGCAAAATTAATTTTTATTCTAGACCCTTTGTTCTTTATACCCTATTATGCAACTTTATCTCACTGAATAGAGAGAAGGGGTAGACCATTCTAAAGAGTAATGTGAACATATCAAGGTTACTGAATACAAATATATTGCATACGTAAAGAAGAATAAGATTGTTTGAGTTTGCTAAAGGCTGCCAATGCAAAATACCAGAAATTGATTGCCTTTTACACTGGGGCTTTATTAGGGTAAAATCTTACAGTTCTGAGGCTGTGAAAATGCCCAAATCAAGGCATCATCAAAGATGCTGTCTCACCAAAGGTTGGCCACTTGTGACCCTGGACTCCTGCCTCAAGGCAAGGCAAATGGCAGGGGTCTCTGCCTTCTCCTCCGGGCTCACTTTCTTCCTGAGCTCAGCTGTGGGTGATCAGACATATGGCTCATCTCTACCCTTTCCCTTCAGGCCTTGTTGCTTCAGCTTTGGCTGCTCCACTGATTCCAGCCTTTGGTCTCCTCTCAGCCTCTCAGGTTTTCTCTTTCTGTGGCTGTGGGAGATCCTGCAGTCCTCTCCTACTTGGCAGGATAAAATGACAGTGCTCTCTCTCTGTCTCTCTACTTTCAGTCCTCAGTTTATATAAGACTCCAGTAAAAGTATTGGAGTATCCACCCCGGGCCCTGCAATCCAATCAAAGACCCTTAACTGAAACAATATAATTAATAATGATCTAATCAAAAGTCCCCTTAATTAACTGAATTTAACCAAGAAGTCCCAGATGCAGTATGTTCATATGCACAGGAATGGGTTAGCTTAAGAACATCATTTTTGGGGGTCTACAGAAAACTCAAACCAGGACATTCCATCCTCCAGATCCCCAAAATACATGTTGTTTCCTTATGCAAAATACATCCATTCAATCCTATATATTAAGGCTCACTGGGAGGGTTACATGAAATAAATCAGTTTTTCCATTCATGACCAAACACTAGGTCTGTTATATATTTAATGCTCAGAAAATACTGACCATTATTACTATGCAAAGAAGAGACATTTTTGAGGAAAAAATAAAAGACAAAATAGCTGTCACTTAAAATGTGCCAGACTGTTATGTAGAACATTTGCTATTATGAGTGACTAAGGAACAAACTAAAATCAAATTGTGGTAGTTTGAGTCTTTTGTGGACCCCAGAAATTATGTTCTTAAGCTAATCCATTCCTGTGGGTGTAAAACCTATTATAGATGGAACCTTTTGATCAGATTCAGTTAAGGGACCTTCTTTTTTATTAAATCACTTCAGTAGAGCATGATCCAGGGTAGGTCTTAATCCTCTTACTAGAGTCCTAGGGTCTAGTCCTTACTAGAGTAATACAAAGAAATGATGCTGCAAAGACACATAGAAGCTCAGTGAGAAAAGTCCAGAAATTGAGAGAGAAGGACCCAGGCACCAGAAACTGAAATCAACAGAACACAGAAGCTGAGGGGAAGCCAATTTAGCCAGAAGCTGAAAGCAACAAGGCCCAGAGGAGAGGGGAAAGACGATTGGATGCTATCATTTGCCTGATCACCTACAGTTGCAAACTGGGGAGAAAGCATCTCCTGATGATGCTTTGATTTGGACACTTTCACGACCTCAGAACTGTAAGCTTATATGTTAATAAATCTTCATTGTAAAAGCCAATACATTTCTGGTATGTTGCCTTGATAACCTTTAGCAAACTAAAACACAAATGATGGCTTTTTGAGACTCATATTTAAATACAATATAAAGAATAATAGCATTCTATAAACTAAATCTATCCACTAATGAAAGGACAGGTTTATTGAATTAATATTGAATTAATAGGTGTGTAAGCATGGGTTCCATGACTATTGGTCAGATATTGGAGGAGCTATTCCTGCCTATGAAGCTTGAACTACCTTATGATTAGTACACATCTGTTTCTTATAAATGCCTTATAAATTTTTTTAAAAACAAAAGCATGTCTCCTTATTTTTCCCATATAGAAGTAGAGTGTTTATGAAAATAAATATATGTTAAATACTCATTTTAAATAGCAAGTACCTTAGTTTGCCAGGCTGCTATGACAAATACCACAGCATGGGTTGGCTTAAACAGCTGGAATTTATTGGCTCATGGTTTTGAGACTAGAAAATTTGCTTCCTCCTGGGGTCACTAGTGGTTTGGCTGCCCAGGATCTCCGTGGCTTGATTCCTGCCCTGCATCACATGGTGATGTCCTCTCCTTTCTCTTTTGGGTTCCATTGACTTGTGACTTCTGGCTCTTCCCTGTAGCTTTCTCTATGTCTGAATTTCTTGTTTATAAAGCACTCCAGTAACCCAAATTAAGTCCCACCCTGCTTCAGTTGACTACTCCTTAACTAAATTAACATCTTCAAAAGGTCCTATTTACAATATGTTCACTCCCTTCCACAGGAATGTTGATTAAGGACATGTCTAAGCAGGGGTACATAATTCAATCTACCACAAGTATAGCTTTCAGCAGTTATATTATATGGATGGAACTGCAGTCTGATAAAAGAGGTCGCCACCATATTTCATCTATTCTAATACAAATATTTTCACTTTAGCATTTTTGAAATGGGGATATATTAAAATGGTATCATAATCTGTAGTCTTTTTCTATATTTGTAGTACATAAAATAATAGTGTATTTTACTTTGGTGTTATGTTCAATTTGATGAAATACAATATTTTGAGCATCTATGTGTATCAGGTCCTAACTGCTTTGCAGGCATTGTCTCATTTAATTATCATTAACTTGTAGGTGGGTATTGTTTATCACAATTTTACAGGTCTGGTCTAGAGAGTTAAAGGAAAATGCACATAATCATAGAGCTAGTAAAGGTGGAATCAAAACTCAAGAAAGATTTATCTGATTGTAAATTTGATGCTGTTAGCTAGTTCACCAACATGCTCACTAAGGGGGGCAAAGGGTTTGGATTAAAATGTTTTTGAGGTTTGTTTATTTTTTTTAAGAAGATTAAAAGGTTATGTCCCAAAGATGCTTCTATCTATTTACTAATGCTTTTCACAATTCCTTCTATATCTCTCTGCTGGGGCAGATCCCACAGCTTCTGAGTAATACTGTAGTGGGAGCATCTGTGTCACTTTGTGTTGATTGCCAGAACTAATCCAACATTAAAACACAATTTAATTGGGTTGCTTGCTTTATATCCTTGAGTTGTATGGTCTCTTTATATAACATGGAGATCAAACCCTTATTGAATATGTGGTTTCCCAAAATTTTCTCCAAATGAGTAGGCTGCCTTTTTACCTTCTTAACAAAGTCATTTGAAGGACAAACTGTTTAATTTTGAGGCAGTCCTATTTATCTTTATATTTTTTCTTCCATTGTTCATGCTTTGGGTGTAAGGTTTAAGAAACTACCACCTACCACAAGATCTTGAAGATGTTTCCCTATATTTTCTTCTAGGACTTTTATGGTTCTAGCTTTTATATTTAGGTCCTTGATCCATTTTTATAAGATGTGAGATAGGGGTCTTCCTTCTTTCTTTTACCTATAGATATCTAGTTCTTCCAGCACCATTTTTTGAATAGACTGTTTTGACCCAGCTGGGCGGGTTTGACAGTCTTTTCAAAAATCACTTGACCATGGATGTGAAGGTCTATTTCTGAATTCTCAATTTGGTTCCCTTTGTCAATATTTCTGTCTTAATGCCAGTACCATGCTGTTTTTACCACTGTAGTTAAGTAATAGGATTTAAAGTCAGGAAATGAATGAAAGACTTGAACAGACATTTTTCCAAAGAAGAAATACAAAAGGCCAAAAATCATATGAAAAGATGCTCAACATCACTAGCTATTAAAGAAATGCAGATTAAAATGACAATGACATATCATTTCACACCTTGCAGAATGACAAGAATTACAAAAACAGAAAACTACAAGTACTGGAGGATATGGAGAAATTAGAACACCACTTCACTATTGGTCAGAATGTAAAATGTTGCAGCCTCTGTGGAGAACAGTTTGGTAGTTCCTCAGGAAGCTAAATATAGAAGTGTCATATGACCCTGCTACTAGCAATATATTCAGAAAAAAATGAAATCAAGGACACAAACAGACATTTTCACACTGATGTTCATAGTGGCATTATTCACAATTGCTAAAAGTTGGAAACAACCCAAATGTCCTTCAACGAATGAATGGATAAACAACATGTGGCATATACATACAAGGGAATATTATTCAACTATAAGAAGAAATGAACTTGGGATGTATGTGACAACATCGATGAAACTAGAGGACATTATATTAAGTGAAATAAGCCCAGTAGAATAGGACAAATATTATATGGTCTCAATAATATGAACTAAATATGTTGAGTAAACTCATGGAGTTAAATTATAGAGTATAGATTACTAGGAGATAGAATCTGGGTTGAGAAGGGGGAGCTGATGCTGAATGTATGTAGAATGTTTCGTAAGGGGGATTGTAAAGGTGGGAAATGGTTAGAATTGATGACAATACATTATAATGAGTATAACTAACACTGCTGATTTATAAATGTGATTGTGGCTGGAAGAGATAGTCTAGGGAGGTTGATGTCAATTGAAAGAAAGCTAGAAGATAATCTTGGGACTGTATAACAGTGATTTCAGTGGTGGATGATGATTGTGGTTCATAGTACTAATACAATAAAATGTTCCTCTATTACAAGGTATTAAGACTATGGAGATACATGAGAAAATATAACTAAGGTAACATGTGGACTATAGTTAACAGTAATGTTCCAATATTTTTACAGCAGTGGCAGAGAAGGTACTATATCAATGCATGCAGTCAATAATGGGGGCGGAATAAAGGTGTATGAGGTGTTTCCTTTTGGAGTAATGAAAACGAACTGAAATGGACTGAGCTGATAGCAGCACAACTCTATCATGAAACTGAGAGCCAGTGAGTTTACACTTTGGATGGATTGTACAAGGCAGGGGACTATATAACATAGTGAACCCTATGGTGAATGATGGACTGTGATTTACAGTACAAACATGAGAACATTCTCTCATGAACTATATCATGTATATAATACTAATATATGGTGTTAATAATAGGATGGTTTTTGGGAAGAACACACCAAATATAAGCTATGAACTATAGATAGTAATATTATGACATTCTTTTTATCATTTGTAACAAATGTGTCACAACAAAATAAGGTGGTGGACTGATGTATGAGAATCCTGTATGTTATGCATGATTCTTTTGTTAACCCACAACTTTTCAAATAAAAAAAGAAATTAAAAACACACAATTTAATATTGAGGTGAATCTTACAAGTCAGAGAACTGTTGAGGAAAATTGTCTTCTTTTTCAAAATGAGATTTAATATCTGTTCATTTCCTTTTGACAATATTTTAATATAGTTTAAAATTCCTGATAGTATTCTATATGGAGAAAGAAAATAAATTTTTTCCCAAGTTTAAATACTTTTATATCTTTACAAAATGTCCTTGCCACAGCCCTAAAATGTCCAAACTGATGAGATGACTTTTACCAAATTATTTAAAAGTTAACTACAAATGACTTTAAAAATTTTTGTAATCACATGCCAATACTTTTTCTATTATTAAACCTCACTGCATTGGAAATAATTGAAATAATAGTGAAACAACAGGATTGATTAGGAAATTCCTCGCTACACTGCCTTAACACTTGCCTTTAGCTACTTCAATATCAAACTGAGGTGATAACGAATAAACTAAACTAGATTTAAGTCTGAAATCAAACAGTTCAAAAAATAAATCACAGTAAGAGTATTACTAATAAAAATCTATTTGGCGAAAGTACAAAATAGCTATTGCTGTCTTCACATGCACAAACGTTACCATCTAGGTTGTTTCCAAATTACTACTAGTTCTAGGTACACCGAAGGGCTGAAAATTACTGTACTTTAATGGCAACTCAGTATGATATGATCAAAACATAACAAGGCCAATTTTAGTGGTCTCCTATCCTCACGTTAGTAAGCCAGAGTGAAATGTGTAATATGAAAATGCTAAATAATCTTGGAATAAGAACTTGACCTATATTGCCCTAATTCCATGATCATAGCCTAAACTAATTTTCACTTTTTCAATTTAATTCCATGTCAAGCCCTAATGTAGGCACTCTTCTCCCCACAGATTTTTCCTAATCACTGGAAGCTAGAATGATGTCACTCTTTTCTCCATTCTTCTTAAATTAAAAAATAATCATTATAATGAAAAGGAACTTGCAAGAATTTCAAATATTATAAAACTATTTGGGTAATGCACATATTTAGATATTACATAATATAGCATGTACTATACAGAGATATACAATTATATTATTTTACATAAATATAACATGTAATGTATAGATTTGTATTTCATATATTACAAAGAATACAAACACATGCACATACACACATGTATTCACACACATATATACACCTTGAAAATACTAAATTATTACAAGAAAGCCTAAAGCCGCCTTTGAAAAACCACACCCAATCTGAGAACAATCCCCAGATTTCACCAAGTAACATTTTGGTGTGTTTCTCCAGTATTTTTTTTTTCATTATTGCTTTAGATATAAAACATTATTTTCTAAATGTGAATGGGTGTTTTATATTAGTTGTATTGCACAGAAAAGACCAGTATAAAACTTGTATTCTTCACTCAAAAATATGTATTGTATATATTTCTATTGCAGTCAATGAAATTCCACCACTTTTTAAAAAATGCCTTTAACTGCTCTGAACTGTTTCATGATATGAATATACCATCATTCATACAATTTATTTAACAATTTCCTTTTGATATTTATTAAGTTGTTTCTTTTGCTTTTGGTTTGTATTTCAAGTAATACTGTGAACATTCTTGTTCATGCCACCTTGTACATGTGTAGGAATTTCGCAGGGGTAGATACTTAGAAGTATAATTATTGGAAAGTAGAATGTTTACATTTTTTTCATAGGAACTATTTAATTGCCCTGCAAAATTACTATATCTTTACATTTCCATCAGTAGTATAGAGAGTACTTGTTCCCCACACATTTGTCAACACTTGGTACTTAAAAACTAAATGTGTTGCCAGTCTTTTGAGGGAGATTGGTAGTTTGTTATTTTAATTTGCATTTCCCTAACTGCAAGTAGGTGAAATTGATCATCTTTCTGTCTGTTTATTGTCTTATTGTTCCTCTCATCTGACTTTTCACTGTTCATGTTTTTTTTTTCCCTTAGTGATTTGCTGAACTTCTTTATTGTATGTTATAATGTTTTCTACCAGTTTGCCACTAATTCTCTAAATTTATGGTGTCTTTTTTCTTTTTGAAATATTTATTTTAAAATGATCAAATTTAGTGATTTTTATTTATGTCTTTCCTTGTTTAACTTTTTTAAAAGAATATCTTCCCTGTTCTAAAATCAAAGATATTTTCCTGTTTTTTTCTTGTGATTTGTTTATATTCCCCCCAGCCTTTTTTGTTTTTTGTTTTTATTTTTATATAGAGGTCTTAGGTACATATGGAACATACTTTTGCAAATCTTCAAAGGTAAGGATCCATGTGTTATTTTTCCATGTGAATAGAAAATTGTCCCAACTCCAGTTTATTAAAGAGTCTGTATTTAATTAACGGATCTGAAATGCCACTTTTTTGCATATTAAATTTCTATACATCCATTTCTGGGCACTCAGTTGCCCAGAAAATATCTTAATTTATTATTTACTATATATTTCAATTACGTTTTGCTATCTCATAGGTCATCCATTATTGTTCTTCTTCAAAATTGTCTTCACTGTTTTTATGCATTTTCTTTTCCATAAGAATGTTAGAGTTAGCTTGCCATGTTCCATGAAAAATCTTGTTGGAAATTCCATGACGATTGTATTTATTTTAAAGATTATTTTGGAAATTAAAATTTAAAATATTGAGATTTTATATCCATAAACATGCTTTTTCTCTTCATCTATTTGGATATTCTTTTAGTCTAGTTTTAAAGTTTTGTGTTTTTATCATAAAGGCCGCACATATTGTTCTTACAAGGTTTATTCTTATCACTTGATAATATTCATTCTTGTTTTGAGTGGGAATGCTTTTGTCTATATTTTCTAATCAGTTGTGGTTTATATATAAAAACTTTTCTATTTGTACTTTGATTTTGTGTAAGAGCACTTTGCTGATCTACTTTACTATTTCTCATAATTTGTCAGTTGATTGAGTTGGATTTTTCTAGGTAGAGGATAGTGTTGTCCACAGAAAAGGACCCCTGTGTGTTTTTCTCTCCAATATTTATATTTCATTTTCTATTATTCATATTGCAGTTAGGACATTGAGTAAAATATGCTAAGACAGAGTACTTGCCTTGTTCCTGATTTAGGAAAATCTAACTTTGACAGGGACTATGTGAGTGCTTGAGTGCACGGATGCACTTGACTTCACCAAGTACTATTAGCTAGAAGACCTTGAGCAAGTTTTAATCTTCCTTTACCTCAAAAATAATAACTATTTCTTAAGGTTGTTGTGAGGATTAAGTGAATAAATACATGAACAGTGCTTAGAACACTGCCTGGCACATATTTAAGTACTATGTACTTGGTAGCAATTTTTATTCCTATTTTGACATTGAATATGGTGTTTGATATAAGTTAATGCCCTCAGGACTAGACACTAATCTCTGGGAGTTTTGGACCATTTATTATCAAATATCAACAGCAAGAATTACATAGACTAGGCTTCAAAGAGTAGCCTGAGTAGAGTGCCTTGGAGCCATCTGAAAGAAAAGGGAGAAAGGGGGCATCTGTTCATTGAGTGCCAAGTATATGACAGGAACTGTGTCAGATTAACTCGATTATTCCTCATAACAACTCTTTAAGATAAGCCACTCTCCGTGACGGGAGGCGGGACTCGACATGGAGCGATCAGTAACCGAAGCCGCGACATGCAGAAGCGGCGACTGCGCGGGTAGAGCGGCGTGGCGGGGAACCGAGGCCGGGCAGCGCCCGTTCGCGCGAGGAGCCTGAGGACGGGACCTTGGGCGCCGGCGCAGACTCGGCTGGGCCGTGGGCCGGCATATTGCCGGCGGCCAGGGCTCCTCCTGGCGGGATGACTGGCGCTAATAGCAGTTAAGGGCTCAGCGGAGCTGCTCCGTTGGAGGCTGAACCGGGCGGCTGGCTCGGTAGGAGACTGGTGGCCGATAGTCCTCGTGGGTGGATGCGGCAGCAGTAGACGCCTTCGAGGAAGAGTTTCGCGCTGTCCATCTCTTCTGCCTTTGAATTTGATGCTGTGGTTGGATATTTAGAGGACATTATCATGGATTATAAGTTCCAGTTATAATAGAGAAATTTCATGGACAAATACTACCAGGAGTTTGAAGATACAGAAGAAAATAAATTCACCTGCATGCCCTTTAAAAAAATTATTAGAGAAGTTGTGAGCTTACAAAACAATTATGCATAATGTGTAGAATTCCCATACATCACCTCTCCACCAACACCTTACATTGCTGTAGAACATTTGTTACAGATTATGAAAGAACATGATCAAACTATTACCACTATGGTCACTAGTGTACACTTAATATATTTTCCCCATACACCCCCTATTATTAACACCGTGTATTAGTACTGTACATTTGTTATAGTTCATGAGAGATCACTCTCATATTTGTACTGTTAACCACAGTCTGTCTTCCACCTCATGGTTCACTGTGTTATATAGCCCCATGCCTTGTACATTCTATACAAAGCGTACACTCACTTTCATCACAGAGTTGTGCAGTCATCACTCCAGTAATCCTTTGAACATTTCCCTTTGTCCAAACCAAAAAATCTCATACACTCCCTAGCAGTTTGAGATTAGTTTATGCATCCCAAAAAGAGAAAGATTATGTTTGTAAACTAATCTTTTCCTCTGGGTGGGATACTCTTTGATTGCACTAAATTCAGCTGAGGTGTCTTTGATTAGATTACCTGTTAAGTTTAGGGCTTTTGATTGGACTACATCAGTGGGCATGACTCAGGTTGCATCTCCTCTCTTTGCTGGGTCTGATATAAATGGACACTCACACAGTCAGACACACAGAAGAGTGAGTTCTGTCCTTTTTGATCCGGCCATGTGACAGACAGAAAGGTCAAGCAGCTGGGGCTTTGGGAAGAGATGAGCCATTTACCTGATAGTTTGAATCTGACCTTGGGAAGAGAGCAGAACAGCTGAGACTGATATAGAAGGTACAGAGGAAACAAGCCCTACACCAGGAGAAAGAGGACTGCAGATCACTTGAGCAGGCAGCCTCAAGAGGCTGGGCCCACTGATCTAAGGAGGAAGAGAAAGCCTGGAGGGGAAGCAGAACCAGGCAGAGATTGCCTACCATCTTGCTTCAATATATGGCAACTAACTTTGATGCGAAAGCAACCTTGAAGTGAACTTTTTACAGCCTTGTAACTATAAGCTTTTGTCCAAAATAAATACCCTTTATAAAAGCTAACAGATTTCTGGTACTTTGCACCCCTTTGGCAGACTAACACCCCCGCCCCCACTATTGACCCTTAGTGTTAATATAGTACCTTCTTTGGCATTGATGCAAAAATATTACCATATTGCTGTTAACTATAGTCCATAAGTTACATTAATTGTGTTTTTCCCATGCATCACCATATTCTTGCCACCTTGTAATAGTGACATACATTTGTTCTAGTTCATAGAAAAACATTCTTGTATTTGTATTATTAACCACAATCCTCATTCACCTCCGGGTTCACTATGTTATTCAGTCCCTAGATTATTCTCTAGCTTTCTTTCAATTGACATTTACATCCCTAGATTACCCCTTTCAGCCACAATCCCATTTATAAACCATCCGTTTTAGTTATACTCACTATAACGTGTTACCATCAACTCTATCCATTTCTACACATTTACAGTCAAGCTAATTGAAAATTCTACAGACATTAAGCACCAGTACCCCTTCTCAGTCCTCATCCTATCTCCTAGTAACCTATAGTCTAGGTTTTAACTCCATATGTTTATTCTTCAAATTTAGTTTATATTAGTGAGATATAAAATATTTGTCCTTCTATGTCTGTACATGCTCATTTTTAACAAATATATTTCCTTGGTAGAAAAGTATATTGAGGAACAGCTGCTGGAGAAGATTCCTGTATTTAACATGGCAGCTTTCACAACAGCATTACAGCACCATAAAGATGAAGTGGCTGATGACATATATGACATGTTGCTTGCGTTTACAGATTTTCTGGCTTTTAAAGAAATGATTCTGGACTACAGAGCAAAAAAAGAAGGCCGAGGATTGGACTTAAGCAGTGGTTTAGTGCTGACCTCATTGTGCAATTCATCTTCCACGCCAGCCTCAGAGAACAATCTGCGGCAGCGGGATGGGTCTGAGAGTCATCGGCACAGTGGGCAGGGAGAGGCTTTGGCTAATACCAACAGGAGAATACACCTTGCAAAGGCTGACTGTCCTGTGGTTCTTCACTAATGTTAAGTATTGATGGGTCAAAGAATTCCCTGACTCTCCCAGGACCTGTTTCTCCTGAACCACCTTCTTGTTTTCAGTAACCCTAGTACTCCTCCTAGACTAGACACCTCTTTCAGGTGCTTCTGGGATAAACCTTTTCCATAGCATACATGGTTATGTCAACAGTGTGGAGTTAACCCACCATCGTGATCCCTCCCTGCCCCTAGTACCACAGCAGGCTTTGCATGAATCACTGGGCAGGCTCAGCTCTTTCAGAGCCCAAATGGTCCAACTCTGGGGGGAAGGGGAGTTTGATTTGGGAGTGTTTTATCTAGGTGTCACTGCCCTTGTCTTCAGATTTCTGTAGCTATTATTACAAACAGCTAGTCTTGGCCATGGCAATCAACTGAAAGAAATGACCTTCACCTACACTACATGTGAAAATCAGCTTGTGCTTCCAGTTCTTTTATATGTCTTCTCTGGTCCTGATATAATCCCACTGTGTTTCTTAAAGCCTCTTTTAAGCATTATTTTTGAAACAATATTTTAATAGATGAATACTCAGGCTAACCTAGTAGATCTAATCCTGGAATTTCCATGATTACCCACTTAAAGTGCAAAGTATTATATGCTGTGTGCTTTGTAGATGTTAGTGCTATGAAGGCAAAAATGCTTTCTACATTGGTGTTTCTGATTACGGGGCACCAATGAAGGTGAGCTGTTTGCTGAATGTAGACCAAGAGGTATCCTTTACTTATGGCATGCTAAGTGTGTTTGTGCAAGTTTGCTTAAAATCCTTTCTGTATAAATCGATTCATTAGGTTTTCTGTTGGGGTGGGTGTGTGTTTTGTAAAAAATGTGACTCTGCTAGTTCTGCAATTTCTTCTTCATGTCACATCTCTCCTACAAGATGGTATCCACTGAGGAGATAGCAAACAGCTTTAATGCTCATTTGTCTGTCTTTGGGTTAATAAAATGTTTGGTATAACATACTGACCAGAAAACATGTATGTCATGTCCCTAGAAAAAAGAAAAACATAGTTTAATTCCCAGTGTGTGCCTTTGAAAAAAAATTTAGGGAAAAATAAAAACATGTATTAACTTTCCAAAGAAAAGAAAAAGAAAAAAAGAAACCACCATTGTACTTTTAAAGTGAAGGGAAGATTGAGAAGCTTGACCAAAGTAATCTTCAGAGTTGGTGCAATCTTCACATTCAGGGCTGTTTGACTCTATCTATCAGTGCAGTTCCATGGACTGAGTGAACCCTGAGATTTGCAGGTTCTACTAATCCTCCAGATGGCCCCCAGGCCTGTGGATCATTCATCTCAACCTCCTGTGTTTAAAGCAGGGAGAACAGGGAAAAGATAGAGGTGTTCTTCCTGCTAGAACATAAGCTCTGTATGGTTGACACCAAGTACCTTTCAAAATACAGTGAGAATTGTAAAGCCTCAAAATTTATTTTTTAACATTGGTTGATAAGGAAACAGATACATTATGCCACTCAAAGTGCATCATCTCACATATCCTATAGACTAGCCACTTACTGAAAGACCAAATGACTAAATACAATCCATTCTGAAAGATTATCTCCATGTAATTTTCATCCTGATAACAGTTTTGCATTCTACAACTCTAGATATACAGGAAAGCTGTCAGAAACATAGGAACAAACAGATAAGAAAAGTTTCCAAGTAGACTTGAGGTACATACAAATCAGCCTGGAATTTTGGGCAATGCAAGTCCATTTTTTTGGGGGGGGGGCTAGGGGCAGAAAAACTGCAACTGCCTCTTTCTGGAAGCAAATCATTCACTTTTAAAAGGAGGTTTAGTCAATATCAAATACTAGAATAATAATAATACAGTTCTAGTGACAAGGTGCTAGTTATTTATTTATCTAATAATAAAATTGCATTAATTTTTGTTAAGCACAAGAATGAGTTATTCCATCTTAATAAATGAAGCAACTGAAGGACAGAGTTGATAAATAATTTCCCTATGGTCACTCAGTAGGTAAGTGGCAGATTCAATTTAAACCCAGAAGGGCTGACTCCAGGGTCCTCATTTTTAACCAGTCTTATGCTATTTAAAATGTCTTAATTATGTTTCCTTCCTAAATATATGTTTATCCCATAGAGGGAATTAGCTCAACTCACTTCTACTAATGCTATACTTCTTTATATAAGTCTGACTAAAACTTTAGAGAAAAAAAATTTTTTTTATTCCACAGCAGCATCAGGCAGAGTATACATGGTTAGTATATTCAATTGTACTTTAAAGGGTTTACATCTGAGCCTCAGCTCCCACCTCCAACAATGCTCAGTTTTTAAAAAAGATGAAATTACTTATGCATTTTCAGTTTTCATATTTTCAAAGTATTGCCCAGTTACTGTGTTAGCTGGCCTACATAACAAAGTTCCTTCGAAATGTGTGAGTTGCTGCTGCATTATTTCTTGTGGAGGAAATTGAATTCTCCCCACTTGGAGTGAGCAATCACTTGGTAGCATAAGTTATTTTAATGGACATCTCTTTACACTGAGCCTTTGCCATCTGCTTCACCCTCTAATTACAAATGCAGGAAGAACACAATTCACAATTGTATCTATAAAGAAAAATAGAAAGAACTTAAACGCAGGTTTATATTACTGCATCTGTTCAGTATTTTTAAATCCAGGAGGAACAAAAGGGCAGGAAATTTTCTTTCCCTTTTGATCTAATTAGCATAGACAAGTAAGAATTCATTGCACAAAGTTACCAAGATAGGTTCATCTGATGAAAATGGGAAAACTACCATATTAATCTTGATCTGTGTTTTACTTTACATTCCACTTTTGTCTCTGATTCCAATAATGGTACAGAAATTAGAATTTTCTAGAGGATAGGCCAAAAGTTCCCAGGATTTTAACTAGCAGAACAGCTCAATGACTGTTCTCAATGACTCAGAAACAAGGCCTTTGTCATTTAGAGGTAATTAATTTAGTCAAGAGAAAAAGGCAAAAATGTTTCCTTACCAGTTCATAATGCTCTATTTGATAAAGCTCAGGAACCCATGGGGGTGGGGTGGGGGGGTTTAAATGTAGGCCATTTGGCAACTGAGTAATGATGCTTCCTCAGCCAGGTGCCTAAGGCCAGATTCACACTATGACCAGGAAGGGACTCTAAGTAAAACAAGATTGCATATGCATAACTGGGGCACTCACTTCACATTTTGTAGGTTCAATATTTAAGCAGTATCTTGTGTCAATTGTGGTTAAGTGTCTTTTTTTCTTAATTATGACAGCTACATTCTCTTGATATGTCAATTAGCCTCTGAAACACAGAATTTGTTTATACCTTTAACCATCCCAGCCAAATTATGTCATATCAGTTCAAAAGATACTGAGCTTTGTAGAAACTATTTAAATTACCCAGGCATATAGACACTAATCTCTAAGGCATCAAGGTATCTTAACTCTTTGGAACCACTAGAGCAATATTACTGAGCACCATACCTTGCCTAGCAGCCATCCCGACCTCCAAGAGACAGCTTAAATACAACTGGAAGTCTCTCTCTAAGTAAAGCATAGACAAGTACAGCAATTATACTGTTTTCCTCACTGTTACACTAAAATTAAAACACATAAAATCACCAAAGATTAGAGAAATAACAAATATCAAATAATAGCTCATGCTCATAAACACAAATTTTAATTTGCCATCTATTCATACCCTGACTGAATAGAGAGAGTAAACACAGAGAATGTCATATTCCATTTTTTTTACCTGAGTGTTGATAATTTTCCTTTCTCAAGTGCACAGAACTGCATCTTCCTTCTAAATTCCTCACACATAAGAGGATCACTCTACTTATGAACCAATAATGTGGGGATTATTACCCCATGTTCCCTGACTATTAGTTAAGGCACTAATTCTGCGAAATGGTGATGAGAGCAGTACATTCACCCTGTTAAAGTTAATAACCCAATGATTTACAAGACATGACACATTTGAAGTCAACTGAGTTCACTGCCTCCTTAAACAATGCAGACAGGGTTAGAAACATTATCCTTCAGTGCTTTGAAGTTGAATCTTCCCCAGTATAGTTGCATTAGTGGGGCTTCAAAAGCCATATGCAGGTAGCTAATTGGCATTCTTAAAAGAGGATATCAACCCTTAGTTTCATATTATTGATGAGATAGGATGAGAAATCAATGGGGCACATATCATTTACTTGCAGAAAATTTTATATGCAATAATTTTAACTACTTTTTCCAAATTTAGCCAAATTGGTTATATGACTTCTTTCCATAAATCTAACATCCACTCTAGTGGTAAATGCAACCTGCTCATCCACCTTTAATTCACCACTCCTCTCCCAGCCTCCAGCCTCTTCTCTGCACACACCTAGATCCCTGCCCCCCAAAAAACCCAGTAGGTGGCCTAGTGAAAAGTCCAAAACTGGAGATTTTGTGGCTGAGTGCCATACATCTTCTTTTCCCCATACACTGGAAAAGTGCAACATTATAAATTATGATGAAGTAAAGAAGAAAAAGCAATGCTTTCAAAACTCAGATCAAGGAACACTTCTATTACGTTTGTGCTACTGTCCCTCACTGCATTCATGCTTTTCAAAAGTATATATCAGATTATATTACTATTCTGTTTAACATTCTCCAGTGGCTTCTCATTGCCACCAAAAGAAAACTCACAACTATTAGGCCTACTTCTCTGATTTCATCTCTCTCCATACTTATTCTTTTCACTAATATCCAGTCCAGCCACATTGGCCTTTTTGACATCTTAAGCATGTCAAGTTTTTTCTTGTCTTGGGCCTTTGTGCTTACTGTTCTTTTTGCTTCATGCGCTCTTCCCCAAGATTTTTGCATTCTATCACCTTCCTTTTATTCAGTTGATAATTTAGAGAGCATTACCTTGTAAATTTACCTATAAGGCTGTCCCTCTAGCCACTATAATAGTATCCTATTTCATGCTTTGTCATTGCACCCCAGTTCCCAAATTTTTCTTTTTTGCTTGGTTGCATGATTATTCTCTTTTTTCTCAGACTAGAGCATGCATTTCTTAGATAGGGACTCTGTCTTATTCATGCCAATGATTAGAACACTTTCTGACATATAATAGAAGTTTTATATGGATTTGTTCACTAATTGCTGATTCATCCCACCCTACTCCTACCCTCGTGCTTTCCCCATTTTATAGCAAAATCTATCTAGTAGGTGGCCAATACTGAGATTAAAATCTGAGTCAAACTATGGATTCTTATTATGACAGTATGGTGCATCATATAAGGGAAACTAGGTGAATTCTTCTGCAATGATCAATTTGGCTGTCCAATACAGTGGCACATATAGCTATTGAGCACCTGAAATGGGACTGACAAAAGAGAGTAAATGAATTTTTAATTTACTTGATGAAATAAATTTAAATTTAAATATCCTCACGTAGCTAATAATTATGGTATTGGACAGCACTGGTCCAGATACGTCTAGTGCTCAAAAACGCAATAGTTTTTACATTAGATGATGCTAAAACGGCACAGAAAAGATATTTCTCTTTGGATATCTGTTTTTTTCTATAGTCTATGTCAATCACTGCCTTTTTCTTATAAAATTATGTCAACTCATAAATGTTACAATCCAATGAGAATAGACTCTTTTGATTAAATTTATGGACATTCTGGACATTGACTTTCAGCAAAATGGAAGAAAAAATTGATATGAATAGAGACTTCACTAATTATAAGATATAAAATATAAAACATGAAATAATAACAATTTATAGTCTCAAAATAAAATTAACTTCCCATGTGCTAAAAAATGAAGAACAAATATTGGGATAGTGATGAGTGGAGCTGACACCCAACAACCCATAAGGGTTTCAGACCTTGATATAGCTCCTAAGGGCAGGAGACTAGTCTTTAACTCCAATATTTGCCAGAGGAGCTGAAAATGGACTCCTGAATAAATTCCAGAGTCTAGAAAACCTGCATTGTCAGTGGAAGAAGGGCTAAGAAAAAAACTAATCTACTCACTGATCATGAGATGCTTTGCAGACCCAATAATACAGAAAGGAAATTTAGAAGGAGGTATGAGTGAGTATTGAATGAGACAATCTTCAAAATCTGCCACTTATATCTGATATCTCTAAATATGCCCTCCATTTTATTGTTATATAGCATAAGTTTATATAATATATTGTGATAATTGTTGAACAATGTTCTAAAAATTCTCCACTAGACTGTGAATTCCATTAGGACAGAGACTATTTTATATGTTGAGTCCTGATTCTTAGCATCTGGCAAAAAAATAGATCCTTAATATTTGCTAAATGAATAAATGACCAAATAATAGAATATGAAACTCTAGAACGTGAGGCTATAATTCCTTCCTTTAAAACAAAAAAGAGTAAGTTCTGGGAAGATGGTGTCATAGTAGGCAGCAGGGCTGAACTTTCTCATGAAAACAACAGAGAAAGGGCAAATAGCTGTCTGAGGGACCTGCTTTGGGGGTCAGCAGGCCAGGACAGTGCTTCTCAACTCCCAGGAGGGAGAAGGACAGAGACACAAAGAACCCAAAACAAAAAAAGTGAGTTACTAAACCCCCACAGCAACCAGGAAGGGTTCCCATCTCCCACCCTCAAAAAATTAAGCCTGGATAAAACCCTTGGCTCACTGCAGCCAACTGAGAGGGAAACAGAGGTCTTCCTCCCTATCCGCTGTTACAAGGAAAGAAAGAGAATAAGTCAGAGGGATTGTCTTCAGTGAATTCAGCCAGCAGAGCTTGCTTTGCATCTTGGCTCTGGCTAGAACAGAAACATAGGAAAGCAGAGGTTGAAAGAACCACCTATTGGAAAGATTCACTGATGAGTACCATCTGCTGTCCAGCCAGGAAATTGCAAGGAGAAAAATTAATTTTAGGTCTCTCTTTAGCCCCACCCCCGGGAGAAAATCTGCACCCCATTAGTGAGATCCTGACCCAATTTTGATAACTTAAGCTGGGCAATTTTAAAGACTTAGAATAAGTAGAATCAAAAATCAAAGAAGAGGTGTAAAAAAAAAAAAAAAAAAACACTAGACAAGAGAGAGAAAATGACCATCAGAGTAAATTCACCAACCACCAACATATTCAGATGCCTAGACATCAATGAAAAATTATAAGCCATACTAGGAAACAGGAAGAGAGGGCCCAGCCAAAGGACCAAACCAAATATCCTGACAAGATACAGGATTTAAGACACTAATCAATGATAATCACACAAATCTCCTAAATCAATTCAAAGAACTGAAGGAAAAGATGACGGAAGAGATATGGGTGAGCATAAAGAACAATTTGAAAGCCTGCAAAGAAAACTAACAGATCTTATGGAAATGAAAAGACATAACGGATGAGATTAAAAATACATTAGAAGGGTTGGGGGTGGTACAAAATAGTGGCTTTCCAAGAGTCACCTTGTTCTAGAGGGCAGTTAGTAATCAGAGTTATCTAAAGCACCTGTTGGGGGACTCCAAGAGACCAGAAGAGTATCCTGCAACATCCTGGAAAGAATGGAAGGAGGAAACTGCCCATCTGCAGTGAAGTTGCATGAGTAGAGCACTCCACGCCAAGGAGGCCAGTGTCCATCCTCCACTGGCAGCGCAAGCCACCTCAGGGGAGGAAGAGACAGTTGACCACTGACTTCACATACTGATTAGTAAATTTGGCTGGCTAAAGTATAATCCTAAGAATTATTCTTCATTTGAATCTGTCCAAGTTGGAAAGAGGCTGGTAACTGCCATTTTAACTTTGCCCCGGGCATAAGGGGAAGTGGGGCTGATTGAAAATCACATGAAGGTAGGGTACAGCTACATTCCACCTAGATTGGACTGCAGCCCTATCTTAGTCTCCAGCCCCACCTCCAGCGGGGAAGAAGCTGTGGGGACCTGCACCAGCCTTTCTGGGCAACTGCAGGCACTTTCAGCCTGCACAGACTGTATACTCAGACACCAGCAGCTCCATCTCCACCCACCAATAGGATAGGAAGTGACCTGTGTTTCCACAGCCTCTCTGGGCAACTGCAGATGTTTTCAGTCCACACAAACTGGTTTGTTGAGCACCTTCAATTACAACTCCAGCCCCGCAATCCCCCATAGGATAGGAGGGGACTGGTGTTTCCTCATCCTCTCAGGGCAACTGCAGGCACTTTTGACCTGCACAAACTTGACTGTTGGGCACCTATGGCTCCACCCACAACCCCGACAGGACAAGATAGGGTGGTATTTCCCCAGCCTCTCTGGGTAACTGCAGGTGCTTTTGGCCCACACAGACTGAATAGTTAGACATATGTAGCTCCATCCCTGCCCCCAAGTAGGATAAGAGAGCAGCTGTGTTTCCTCAGCCTTTCTGGGCAATAGCAGGCACTTTTGTCCTACACAGACTGGACTGTTAAACACCTGTGGATCCACCCCCACCTCCCAATACGATAGGAGGTGACTGGTGTTTCCTCACCCTTTCCAGGAAATGGCAGGCACTTTTGTCCTGCATGGACTGAACTGTTGGGTGCCTGTAGATCCACCCCAATAATATAGGAGGGGGCTGGTGTTTCCTCCATCTTTCTGGGCAATGGCAGGTACTTTCAGCCTGCAAGGACTGGACCATTGGGTGCCTGTGGATCCACCCCCACCCCCAAGAGGATAGGAGGGGGATGGTGTTTCCTCAGCCTCTCTAGGCAAGGGCAGGCACTTTTGGCCCACAAGGACTGAACTGTTGGGTGCCTGTGTTCCATCTCCACCCCCTAAAGGGCAGAAGGAACAGTAGTTCCTTAGCCTCTCAAAGCAACTGCAGGCATATTTGACCCACACAGATTAGATTGTTGGGTACTCCAGAGTGGCAGGGGAGAAGGGGGGCTGGTGCTAGGTCAGCCTACCTGGGCAACTGTGGTCATTTTGGACCCACACAGCATAGATTGATGTCCATACCTGCAGCTCCAGCTCTGCCTCGGGCAGGGGAGGAAAGGGTATGAAGCTTTATCAGTCTCTCCAGGCAACTATGGACAGTCTTGCCCTGCATGACTTGGATTATTACACATGGCTGTGGTTCTGTCCCCACCCCTGGCAGAGAAGAAAGTTGGGAGAAGTTTCATTGGTTCTGGGGCAAGGTGGGCAGCTTCAGCCTCCACAGCTTATAGCACAAGCTACATCCTTGCCTGCTATTACACAGCCAGCAAGGAAGAAAGGTCAAGAAAGCCCCAAACTAAAGAGAGAAACTACACTCAGAATAAATACATGTAGTAAGCCAGATGCCAAGACATCAACAAAAAATTACAATCCATACCAAGAAACAGGAAGATATGGCCCAGTCAAAGGAACAAGATAAGCCTCCAGATGACATAAAGGACTTGAGACAACTAATCATAGATTTTCAAACAAATCTCTTTAATAAATTCAAAGAGATGGCTAAAGAGGTTTAAGATATTAAGAAGATATTGGGTGAACACAAAGAAGAATTTGAAAGCTTACATAGAAAAATAGTATATCTTATGAGAATGAAAGTCACAATAAATGAAATCATATAATATCAGATTTGAGGAGGCAGAAGAAATGATCAGTGAGCTTGAAGACATGGCCTCTGAAAGCTAACATACAAAAGAACAGATAAAGAAAATAATGGAAAAATTGAAGAGGGTCTCAGGGAACTAAATGACAATAAGAAACAGGCAAACATACATGTCATTAGTGTCCCAGAAGGAAAAGAGGCAAACATATATGTCATGGATGTCCCAGAAGAAGGGAAGAGAAAATGGGTGGAAGGGATATTTGAAGAAATAATGGTAGAAAATTTCCCAACCCTATTGAAGGACATAGATATCCATGTCCAAGAGCACAATGTACTCCAATCTGAATAAATCTAAATAGACCAACTCTGAGTCACCTACTAATCAGAATGTCAAATGCCAAAGATGAAGAGAGAATTCTGGGGCAGCAAGAGAAAAGTGATGTATAACATACAAGGGATACCAAACAAGATTAAGCACAGATTTCTCATCAGAAACCATGGAGGCAAGAAAGCAGTGGTGTGATATATTTAAGATACTGCAAGAGAAAAATCTGCCAGCCAAGAAGCTTATATATGGCAAGATTATCTTTAAAAAGTGAGGACAAATTTAGAATATTCCCAAAGAGAAACTGAGAATTTGTAACCAAGAGACCAACTTTGCAGGAAATACTAAAGGGGATGCTACAGCCTGAAATGAAGAGAGAGGCTTGTAAGAGAGTCTAGAAATGAAAATTATATCAATAAAGGTATCTGAAAGTATAAAAAGACAAATGAAAATAAAATAAGAAAGATAAAATCCAAAGGTCATAATGGGTGAAATGATAACGGCTTTTACAGTAATAATGTTGAATGTTAATGGATTAAACTCCCCAATCCTAAGACGCAGACTGGTGGAATGGAGAAGAAACTATGAGCCATCTATATGCTGTCTACAAAAGACTCACCTTAGACCCAAGGATACCAGTAGATTGAAAGTGAAAGGCTGGAAAAAGATATTCCACATATACAATAACAACAACAACAACAAAAAGCTGGAGTAGCTATACTTATATCAGATGAAATAGACTTTAAAAGCAAAACTGTTATTAGAGGCAAGGAAAGACATTATATATTAATAAAAGGGGCAATTCACCAGGAATAAGTAACAATCATAAATATATATGCACCTAACCAGGATGCCCCAAATTACATGGGACAAACACTGGGATAACTGAAGGGAGAAATAGATGTCTCTACAATAATAGTTGGAGATTTCAATGCACCACTGTCAGCATTGGTTGAAAAATCTGGACAGAGTATCAATAAAGAGACAGAGGACTTGAATAGTATGATAAATGGATTAAATTTAATAGATATCTACAGAACATTATACTTCCAAAGAGCAGGATATACATACTTCTCAAATGTTCATGGACCTTTCTCCAGGATAGACTATATGTTGGGTTACTAAGGATATCTCAGTAAATTGAACAAGATCAAAATTATAGAAAGCAGCTTCTCTGATCATAATGCAATAAAGATGGAAATAAACAAGGGGGATAAAGGTAAAATTCACAAATATGTGGAGATTAAACCACACACTCAAATAATCAGTGGGTCAAAGAAGGAATTGTGAGACAAATCAATAAATATCTTGAGATGAATGAAAATGAGAGCACAATATATCAGAACCTATGGGATGCAGTGAAGGCAGTGCTGAGAGGGAAAAAAAAAAAATAAGAAGAGCTAAAATCAATGACATAACTACATAACTAGAGAAACTAGAAAAATAAAAGCAAACTATTCCCAAAGCAAGTATAAGGAATGAAATAACAAAGATCAGAACAGAAATAATTGAAATTGAGAAGAAAAATCAACAGAATTAACAAAACCAAAAGTTGATTCTTTGAGAAGATTAATAAAATTGACAACCCCCTACCTAGACTGACAAGGAAAAATAAGAAGATACAAATAAATAAAATGAAAATGGGGACATTACTATTCGCCCCACCAAAATAAAAGAGATCATAAAAGGATACTAAAGCAACTGTATGCCAAAAAGCTAGACAATGTAGACGAAATAGAAAAATTCCTAGGAGCATATGAACAACCTACACTGACTCAAGAAGAAATAGAGGACCTCAACAAACCAGTCACAATTAAAGAGATTGAAATAGTCATCAAACAATGTCCCAAAATGAAAAGACCAGGACCAAATAGTTTCACGGGTGAATTCTACCAAGCATTCAAAGAAGATTTAGTACCAATCATACTCAAGGTCTTCCCAACAAGAAGGAAGAAGGAACTCATTCTTTGAAGCCAATATCACCCTAATACCAAAGCCAGATAAAGATATTACAAAAAAAGAAAATTACAGACTCATTTCCCTAATGAATATGGATGCAAAGATCCTCAACAAAATACTTGCTAATTGAAACCAGCAACACATTAAAGGAATTATTCATCATGATCAAGTGGCTTTTATATCAGTCATGCAAGGGTGGTTCAACACAAGAAAATCAATCAGCATAATACACCACACTAATAAATCAAGGAAGAAAATTTACATGATCCTACCAATTGATGCAAGAAAAGGCATTTGACAAAATACAGCATCCTTTCTTGATAAAAGTACTACAAGAGATAGGAATTGAAGGAAACTTTCTCAACATGATTAAGGCCATATATGAAAAACCCACAGTTAACATTGTACTCAGTGGTGAAAGACTGAAAGCTTTCCTGCTGAGATCGGGAACAAGACAAGGATGCCCACTGTCACCACTGTTGTTCAATATAGTGCTAGAGGCTCTAGCTAGAGCCATCAGGCAAGAATAAGAAATACAAGACATCCAAATCAGACAGAAAGAAGTAAAATTTTCTCTATTTGCAGATGATATGATCCTGTACTTAAAAAGCCCCCCAAATTTTACAACAAAGCTACTAGAGCTAATAAACTATTTCAGTAGAGTGTCAGGATACAAGATGAATATGCAAAAATCAGTGTTGTTTCTATACAATTGTAAAGCACAATCTGAGGAGGAAGTCAAGAAAAAAAAATTCATTTACAGTAGCAACTAAAAGAATCAAATATTTAGGAATAAACTTAACCAAGGATGTAAAGCACTTCTATTCAGAAAACTACAATGCATTGCTGAAAGAAATAAAAAAAGATCTAAACAATTGGAAGAACATTCCTAGCTCACAGATTGAAAGACTAAATATCATTAAGGTATCAGTTCTACCCAAATTGATATACAGATTCAATGCAATCCTGATAAAAATTCTAACAGCATTTTTTAAACAAATGGAAAACACAATTATCAAATTTATTTGGAAGGGTAAAGGGCCCTGAATAGCCAGAAACATCTTAAAAAGTAAAAAGGGAATTTGGAGGACTCTCTCTTCTAGACTTTAAATCATATTACCTAGCTACAGTAGGTGGTAAAAACAGCATGGTACTGGCATAAAGATAGACACATAGACTAATGGAACTGAATTGATGGTTCAAAAACAGACCCTCACATCTGTAGCCAAGTAATTTTTGGTAAGCCTGTAAAACCCACCCAGCTGCATAAAAACAGTCTATTCAACTAATGGTGCTTGGAGAACTTGATATTCATATTCAAAGGAAATAGAAATGGACCCCTATCTCACACTTTATATAAAAATTAATTCAAATGGATCAAAGACCTAAATGTAAAAGTTAGAACCATAAAGCTCCTAGAAGAAAATGTAGGAAAACATCTTCAAGACTGGTGGTAGGTGGTGGAGTCTTAAACCTCACACCAAAAGCATGAGCAATGAAAGAAACAATAGATAAATGGGACCTCCTCAAAATTAAAAACTTTAGCAATTCAAAGGACTTCATCAAGAAGGTGAAAAGGCAGCCCACTCAATGGGAGAAAATATCTGGAAACCACATATCTGATAAAGATTTGATTTCCATTCTATATAAAGAGACCATACTACTCAATAATAAAAGAGCAAACAATCCAATTTAAAAATGGGCAAAAGACTTAAACAGGCATTTCTCCAAACAGGAAATACAAATGGCCAAAAAGCACATGAGAAAATGCTCAATATCACTAGCTATTAGGGAAATGCAAATCAAAATGACAATAAACTATCATCTCACACCTCATAGAATGGCCATTATTGAAAAAAAACAAAAAACAATTAAGGGCTGGAGAGAATGTGGAGTAATAGGAACACTCAGTCACTGTTGGTGGGATTGTAAAATGGTGCAACCTCTGTGAAAGAAGTTTGGCGGTTCCACAGGAAACTAAATATAAAACTGCCATATGATCCAGCAATTCCTCTACTAGGAATATATCCAGAAGAACTGAAAACTCTGATGCAAATAGACATTTGCACACTGAAATTTATAGTGGCGTTATTAACAATTGCCAAAAGGTGGAAACAATCCAAGTGTCCATCAACCAATGAATGGATAAACAAAATGTGGTATATACATACAATGGAATACTATGCAGCACTAAGAAGAAATAATATTGAGACACATATGCTAACATGGATGACTCTTAAAGACATTATGCTAAGTGAAATAAGCCAGACACAAAAGGACAAATATTGCATAGAAACAGTATAGCAGCTAGGTATGGCAAGGGAAGCATAGAGAGATTGAGAGGTAATGAGATTTTTTGGTTTGTTTTTCTGTTTGTTTGTTTTTATCATTATTATTGGGATAATGAAAATGCTCTAATAATGATTGAAGTGATAAATGCGCAACTGTGTTACTATACCAAATATCATTGATTGTACACTTTGGATGGATTTATGCTTTATTAATATGTATCAATAAAATTGATTTGTTAAAAAAAGGAAAGAATAGAAGTTATTTATATTATAAATTCCATGGTAGACTGACGTCATAGATCTGACTTTTAGGGCAAGTATATCATATCTATATGCAGAGTTTATATTTCATGTCTAGCTGGTTTTCTAAATTGTTTCTGTATTGATCCCCAGTAGACAGTACCTGAATACAAAAGGGACTAAGGAATATTTTAAAAGGATAACCAGTATTCAATGGAGCAAATAATAGAGACTTAAAGAATGCAATATAGCAAGTTAAGGAGAGAGCCATTTCAATATTAAATGATAGACTGATGAAAATCATTGATTATGTTTAGATTAGGAGAGTTCCTGCCTCTTCCTCAATTTTTGAGTCTTTAGTCACTAGAATCCAAGCTATAAGTATTGTTACTATTTCTATAGTCTAATTTTTTAAATACAAAGTTGGACTTGACTGTTGAGATCATTAATCTATTTTAACATATACAGCATAAGAGATTTAATTATTCTGTGTTATGGGGGAAAGATAGATGAAGTTTTAAAAATATATAATACAACAGAAAGGAGGAATTTTTATTTCTAAATATTTTGGTGGAAATTCCCATTCAATATTTGCTGATAACAAAGTATTGAAGCAAATAGTTTTAATCACTATCATTAAAATGAGACATTCTTTTGCACTTTTTTCTTACAGTTACTCTGATTCAACCTTCCATAAGATAACATTTTTAAGCTGATATGCTTCTCATAGCCTACATCCAGTAGGTGGCGTGCTTTCTTTTGCACTAAAAACCAAATAGACTGAAAATAGGGATGGATAGATGGGTAAGCTGAGAAACCCCACCACTCTAAAATCCACTGTAGATTTTCAGATAAACCGTGCAATGAATTTGGGTTGACTAACCCAGTAGCTATTCCAGGACTTGGGGCTGATGCAACGCTCTGTCGTTGACAGTAACGTGGGTCACTTGGGAAAATGGAAATAACTGGGTTGTCTTATCTGACAGGAAATTATTGCAAAATTCTGGTGTTTCAGCACCTCAGGCCATTTGACAAATTTGTAGCTGATCAGGGAATCAAGTTCAAGAATAAAGATGATGCCAAAATATAATATTTTTTCATCAAAACTCTACTGAAGCTGTAAGAAAGTAACAGTGATTTAAACTTTTCATTTTCCATTTTTAAGATCATAGAGCTTGGATAACAAGCAGCAAATGATTTTTTAAAAAGATAAAGAGAAAAAATAGCAAAGGATAATTACATCATAATGCCTTTGAGTTTAAATCACATTTGTGGATATTATATCACGTTGAGAAATGATACTAATTTTTCAAAGCCTTAGCAAGTAACTTTAGCAATATTTGAAAATGTATATAACATTTTGCTCTTTTCTTTCTGTCTGAAAGAAATCAACTTTCTGCGCATCTTTTCTGTCAGTATTTCCTTTGCCTATTCCATATTTCAAACTTTGTTGGATTGGAACTTTTCTTTTGGGGGGAGTAGTACATATTTATTTCACCTTTATAAAGGTTATTTTTTTTCCCTTAACACCCCAGCTTTCATATTTGCTTCATTGTGTCTCTCTCATTCTTAAAACATTCTTTCTGAAATAAGATAGGTAAAAATCAATAAATCAACCATTGTGGATAGATAGCCTACCAGGTTTTAATTCCCAACACATTGATCACACAAATCCTTCTCTTTGGGTACTTAATTTTTTATTACCATTCATTAGACCATGACTGTGAGTCCCCCAGGGTAGAGACAATGTTTTATTCATCTTTTTTCTACTTACAAGGTCCAGCACAAGGCTTATGAGAGTGGTAGGTAGTAACACAACATTTGTTTAATGATTTCACAAATTAATGTATTATTAGTTAAATCAAATTTCCTTTGGGTTTATGCCACGTAGACCTTCTCAAATATATTCGCATTATGTATAGGAATTCATCTCCAAACTTCAGTAACTAACTTATACTCCTAGTATAAGGCCAAAGTCAGTTTACTAACCCCAAAATTCTCCTGATAACCGAAAAGCCCTATATATACCCTTAATCCTTTTTTACAGTTCATCCCTACAACTGAATTTTAAAAATAAACAGGACATATATGCTTCATGTTCAGTTTACCACACATGTTACTCCTTGCTCACATATTGGCTCACAAGTGGTTGCTGGGAGAATAAAGGGAGAAGAAGGTAAACAGGGATTTATGCACTGCAGAGCATGCTGCATTGTCAGAGGGACATTCCATGATCTTAAATTGAATCCCCAAATTACAGGGTAAGTTAGAAGTTCACATAAAAATTTCTGGAAATATAAAATGGAATTTTTACAATTACTTCCTAAATGTTCAAATAAAATTGTTAAATTGATATTATAAGCCCCAAACCACCTACCCTTCTGATTATATTATTGCATTTCTCACCAAGTTCTATTTGATAAACAGGATTAATCTCTCTGGTTAACCCTCAAAAACTGCTTTTCACTAAGTTTAGTGTTAAGAATTATTACCATGTAGAACTCTCACATTTGTGCCATCATATTTTCAGTCTTCACATGGTTAAACTTTTTGCATGGTCACAGCCTGGATCAGTAGAAGACTATAGTGTCCTATAGACATCATTCTAGCTTGGCCTGTATAGAATGGAATCAATTCCTGAAGGAGGTTGGCAACTCAGTTTTTTTTTTAATTTTCAATTCATAAAACATATTATTGGAAGCGGACGTGGCTCAAGTGGTTGGGTTCCCTTTTACCGTATGGGAGGCTCCAGGTTCAATTCCAAGGGCCTCCTGGTGAAGGCAAGCCAGCCTGCATGGCGCGATGAGCTGACGGCCCGCGTGGGGCGGTGAGTTGGAGCAGCAATATGATGCAGCAAAGGAAGACAAGAAGACACAGAAAAAAAAAAAAAACCCACAGCAAATGGACATAGCAATGGGAACAAGACAAGGATGCCCACTATCACCACTCCTATTTAACATTGTCTTAGAAGTACTTGCACGAGCACTGAGACAAGAAAAGGACATAAAAGGCATCCAGATTGGAAAAGAAGAAGTAAAAATTTCATTATTTGCAGATGACATGATCCTATACATAGAAAGCCCTGAGAAATC
>JAKSZT010053801.1:5322533-5377899 GCA_026826555.1 Tolypeutes matacus | reverse complement strand
ACATATATGCATATATATTTATATATCATTTTGCAAATGTTTGTATGTATTGTGAGAATTTTGATTTTTACCCATAATAAAAAAATTAATTAAAAAAAAAAAATGGACACAGCAAGCACAAGCAGCAAGGGGGAAAAATAATTTAAAAAAATAAATCTTTTAAAAATATATTATTTAACTTAATAATTTTGGCATTTTTGGTAATGAGTCCCCAAGCCTAATCTGACTTTTCCATTGGAATACTGTGTTACTTTGAAAAATTCACTTTTCTGGATATTTTCTAAGTATTTCTTCATCTCGGTCTGTCTTTAGATTATTAAACTTCTCTCTACATCAGTTTTACTATAAAGACAGCAATAAACAATGAAATTTAAATGAATATTGTAAATATATTATGGCTTATATAGAAATTATTCAGGAAGTATTATAGGATTTATACATGCAGTATATTTGTTGAACCTCTACTACTGATGTTATTCATATCAGTGGCTTCCATTGTCATTTATATGGAGATAATTAGCGCAAATCTCACTCCTGGCTGCTGGTCTTCCCTTCCCAAAGTCTCTGAGATGGATAGGTACATTAGTTCACACTGTGTTCCTTACTGCATGTGAATTCAAAAAATAATAATAATTGAAATAGTAGGTAGTCATTTGGTTTTGGATTGTCAAATAGTTGTCCTGGCAGGCAATTGTGTAAACGGTTGTACATTTTTGCCTAGCTTATCCACTCCCTCTCTTCCCAGCAAAGCTTCCAAAGCACCTTGTGATGCAATAGTATCATTTGTGAAAGGTATATTAGGAAGAAGACTCATGTCATCAGTGTAGGAGAAGCCAGATTTGAGTCGTTTTTGGTTTGGGGCCAAATAGATTTGGAACAATACTGAGATTTGTTAACATTAATGCCTTATGAAATGAACTTGTGGACATGAAAGTAATTTTTCTGGACATTTTGTAAATTTATATGTTAAATATAAATTAACATATTTTTTAAAAAGTATGTTTTTGTTGTATTATATTACCAATATTATCAGGTTTCATTTTCTTTATTGATTTGCTATATGAATATATTTTATGTTGATAAAATTGCACAAATATCATTAGGTATGAAGGGCTGGGTCTAAAGAATGGTGCTAGCAATGAAGACTAATTTTGAAACTAATTAAATACCGAGAGTATTATCTCACTGTTTTTATGTCGATAGTGTTGTCATGGTTAGTTTGCATATAACTTAAATTTATTTTAGATGTACAACTTCTCACCATGTGGTAATAATAAAAATAGTTTTCTCAGTGATTTTATTTAAAAAATATAGGGTGGGTTTATTTACTCATTTTTTCTCTGAGTGAATAGTATTAAAGAGAACTTTTTTATATATCATAAACTAGTTACATTTACTTGTAAAATCCTTACCCATAGGCTTAGTGGTTTCAGGGAGAAGATAATTTTTTAAAAATTGTATATTTTTAAGTCATTGTAAATGTTCATGATCTAGTAGCATAAATATGAAATATTTCATAGAAGCTATATTTTATATGTCTAACATATATATGTCTCAGTTTTAAGTACATTTACTTGCAGTCAGAAGATTTTGGGTTGTTTCTGGATTTTGTCACCCTTTATTTGTGAGAACTTGATTGATTTACTTAATATTTCTGGGTCCTAATTTTTGTAAGAGGGGAATAATAATATTCTTTTAAAATTTTTCTAAATATTGTACAAGAGTGCAGATATAAAATTCTAGACATGTTTCTAGTCCATACATAAGACCTTCAACAAATGTCAATTTCCTCCCTGTCTGTTTGGATGTGGTTTCACTTCAAATTGGATGTGGCCAAATTGCTATTCTTTTGTTTATCTTAATACTAATCAAGAATGTGCAGTTGAGGGTGAAAGCCACAGAAGCCAGAAGCTGAAAGCAACAAAACCCAAGAGAAGAGAGAGGCCAGCAGATGCCACCAAGTGTCTTAACATATGATAAAGGAGGCCAAGAACCCCAGGAGCTGGTCTTTGGGAAGAAAACATTGACTGACAATGCCTTGATTTGGACATTTTTCTCAGCCTCAAAATTGTACGCCAGTAACCTAATAATTTTCCACTTTTAAAAGCCAACCCATTTTATTATGGAATCTGCTTTTGGCAGCCTAGCAGACTAAAACATGGCTTTTGTCCACTAATTGTTTATCCAACTTAAAAAAATAAAATTAATCCATCAAAAAAAGAAAAGGAAGGAAGGGAGGGAGGGACGGAGGGAGGGAGGGAGGGAGGGAAGGAGAGAGAGAGAGAGAGAAAGGAAGGGAGGGAGGGAGGAAGGATGGAAGGAAGGAAGGAAGGAAGGAAGGAAGGAAGGAAGGAAGGAAGGAAGGAAGGAAGGAAGAAAGGATGTGCAGTTGAGTAATGATCAGCTGGTATTCTAAGGAAATGCCTACTCCAACTGTGGTTACTACAATTTTTTCTGCCAAAACTTGCTAGATGATATACAAATGTTAGTAAAATATACTACACTATTGATTAGTTTGATAAATATTAGATGTGAATACTTATTGGTGAAATTAAAATTATTCAGGATAAGGTCATTGTATAAATATATTTTAATGATTTCTTCCATGCTTGAATGAACCAGGCATTAAGCCAGCTATATCTATTCTCTTTGCCTCGAGGATGCTTTAGGCTGAATCTCTAAGTGGTCTGATATACAGCTGTGAACTCTTTTTGCCAGATTTCAGCAAACGACATGAATTCTGCCATGAAATCTTGGTATTTGTCAAAATCTACCATTTAAGCAAAGTGGTGATCAAAACATCTAAAGGAAACGAGAACTGGGATTTCCTTGAGTCAACAGAAAAGATCATAGGAACTGTTTTTGCATATCAATAGATGTGGCAAAATTTAGTTTGAAACTTATTTTTATTGTAACTTGGTAGCAAAGATGTGGGTGGAATAGCTAATGTCATTCACCTCGATATTTCATCAGTGAGCTTCTATTATCTATAAAAATAACTTAAGAGTTGCGTATAACCAAATTGGAATTAGATCATTTCACAACAGTAGTTATTAAGGATGGAGATAAAAGCAAAGGTTCAGGAGAAGTATGCATAAGGAGAAGATGGAATCCAGATTCCCTCCCCAAACTTCACAGCTCAAATAGCCTCTTTCCCTAAATTTACAAAAGAGAAAGATTTTCTCTGGAGAAATGGGACAAAAGAGGTACAGGCTTCAGGGGCAAGGAGGAGGGCAAGTACAAAACCTAGCCTTAAAATTAAGTGAATGTCTGCATAATGACATTATGGAGACATCCTCAGTGCCTTCATTAGAATTGCAGTGCTTGTATCCCAGAAGGCAGTAGCCTGGCTTATAATCCAAGGCTTGAGGTGTTTCCTTGGGTATACTGCATGTCCCAAAAGATTTTTGTCCTTCCAGATTTTGATGTTTGGGGTCCCATGGTTAGATTCCTATACCAATAACCCTATTGTAAAGCTTAACAAGAGTCCAAAAGCCAAGCAAGCTTGCTTTCAGTTTCTTTGTGGCTCACTCTTAGAAATTACTGGACAGTCAAGAACCCTCAGTTAAGTTAATAAGCTTTCCTACATGAATAAACAGACTAACACAAACAAAATAAAATGAAATTCAGAGGAAATAGAGAAACTCAGGAAAACTCATAGAGTGGAAGACATTTTCAAATATATATATATAACCACAATTTTTGGAACGATTTTACATCTATGAAATGAGAACAGGATGTTTTCCTAAAGAAGGAATGATCAGGGTATAAAAAGTAACTATTAATATTAAAAATGTGATACATTTAAAAAAATCAATGATTTGGATTATAAATTAAAGAAATCTTCCAGAAAGTGGAATAATGTATAAGGGGTATAATATAAGAAGCAAAGACTTTTAAGAACCTGAGTTCCAATATCTAGCTAATGGAAATTCTTGTAAGACAAAAGAGAGAAAATGAAAAGAAAGCATTAAAAATAAATAATAAAATTTCTCAGAATTGAAGGGCTGAGAAACCATGCAGCAAAATAAAGGGAGCAAGGGACAACATCATGATATTTCAAAGGTATATGATAAAGAGATTTCAAATGTTTTTAGAGAATTAAAAGAAATGAGCAGGGCTCCCAGGTTCCAATCCAACAAGATGGGGATTCAAGATACTCCAGGGTGCCATTATCCCACAGAATCATTGAAAAACAAATACTGGCAGAAACATCTTCCTCAAAACTCCTGTTTTCCAGAAACAGTTAAAGGGTTGCAGTAAACAGGCAAGTGCCAAATCAAGAAAACACTTTAAAAATAGTAGGAGAAGCTTGTGGTAACTTTGCTGGTCCCTCCCCTTCCCCCTCCATGGTACAATGTGGAGCCAGCCTGTGCTTTGATTGTGGGTCCCTGACCCTGTGCCAGAAAGAGCAAAGTTACCCCTATGCACATACTCTGGTGCCAGTATGTTGATGCTGATAAGCTGCCAGTCTAAAGATGGAACCAGGAAACTTTTCTCTGGTTTTCCCCACTGTAACTTGACCTACAAGCAGAAGCAACTTGCATACAGATAAAATAGTGTAAAAAAACAATTAAGTCAATGTGGCCTGAGACAAAGGATTATCTTCTTTGGACATACACTAGAGCACCCAGGAGGTGGGGAAAGTTTATTTCATAGGGAGTAGAGGGAGCATCTGGATTCCTGTAAATGGGGAAATTCCTACGATTATGAGCAAGCACAAGCCCAGGACAAGACACAGGCTCCACTAACAGGACCCTGCACTTCACTTTCATTTTGGGCTGATCTTCTTGATATGAAGGCTAACTCTGAAGGAAAGCACCATGCATTGCAGAGCCAATTTATACAAAGACTGTGAGAAGTTTGTTTGTTTGTTTGTTTTGCATTGGTTGGTTTGTTGTTAGTATCTGGCAATCAAGGAAATATCTGTCATATCACTAACTGAATGCAAATTTAAGACAACTAAGGTACTAAATCCCAGAGTTAATACTTTAAAATATTTAAATGTACAGTGTGAAACCAAAGATTATATGACAAAGAAATGGGAAATGACCCATCCAAAGGAACAAAATAAAAATTCAGAAACGACAGATGAAGAAGTCCAGACTTAAGTCATACCAGACAAAGGCTTTAAACAATGATCTGCAATATGTTCAAGGAGATAAAGGGAAACACAGAGAAAGAATTAAAGGATATCAGGACAAAGTGAATGAACAATATGAGAATACAAAAAAGAGATAGATAATTTTAAAAGGAACCAAATAAAAACACTGGAGTTGAAGACCACAATAATTGAAATGAAAACTTCCGTAGAGGGTTTCAACAGCAAATTGGAGCTGGCAAAAGAAAGAATCAGTGAGCTCAAAGACAAGACAATTGAAATGAGTCATGTTGAGGATTAGAAAGAAAAAATAATAATAATAATAATTAAAAAAACAGAGTCTAAGATTGGAACCTATCAAGTGTACCAATATATCATTATGGGTGTCCCAGAAGGAGAAAAAAGAAGAAAAAATGTGCAGAAGGAGTATTCAAAGAAATAATGGGTGAAAACTTCCCAAATTTAATGAGAGATATGAGTCGACACATTCAAGAAACCCGATGAAATGCAAACAGGATAAACGAAGAGAATGAATCCCAGACATACAGTAGGCAAACTATCAAATGCCTGGGATAAGGAGAGTTTTGAAAGTTACAAAAGAAGAGAAATGTGTTATGAACAAGGGAGCCCCAATAAAATTAAATGTTGATTTCTCATCAGAAATCATGGGTGCAATCAGGGAGTGGGATGAGATATTTAAAACACTGAAAGAAAGCAATTTCCAACCAAGAATTTTGTATCTGGTGAGACTGTCTTTCAAAAATGAGTGAGAAATGAAGATTTCCCAGATAAACAAAATCTGAGGAAGTATGTTATCACTAGACCTGCCCTACAAACAGGGATAAATGCATTTCTTCAGAATGAAAGTAAAGGACACTAGAAAATAGATCAAAGTGTCATAAAGAAATAAAGAGCTCCAGGAAAGATAACCATATGGGTAATTAAAAATGCCAAAGCTATTATACTATATTTTCTGGTATGTAACTGCACTTTTTACAGGTTCTAAAATGCATAAAAAAGTGATGATAAATCTATGTTCTAAATATATAATGTATAAAGATATATTTGTAACAAGTACAACAAAAAATATGGGGGACTAGCAGGGTATAGGAACAGTGTGTATACTATTGAAGTTAAGTTAGTATCAAATAAAACATGACTACTATAGATTTAGGATATTGGATTTAAGCCCCATGGTAACCACAAAGGAAATATATGAAAAAATATATACAGAAGGAAATGAAAAGGGACTCAAAATGATACAGTACAAAAATTCACATAAATATGAAATTAGGCATTATCGGAAGGATTGAGGGACAAAAATGGTAGAAGACATATGAAAACTAAATAGCAAAATAGCAGAAGAACATCTTGCATTATCAGTAGTAACTTTTAAATGTACTTTACATTTAAATGTAAGTGGATTAAACTCCAGTCAAAGAGTTTACAGAGATTGGCAGAATGGATAAAAAAGCATGCTGTTGGGGCAAAATGGTGGGAGAGTAGGGAGCTCTAAGAGTCAACTCAATCTACAGGACAATTAATAATCAGCCAGGATCCACTTAAATCATCTGTTTTGGGGGGCTCTGGAGACCAGAAGAACACCATACACCATCCAGGGAAGAACAGTAAGAAAAGACTGGCCATCCACAGTATAGATTCCTGAGAGGATCCCTCTGGGTTAAGAAAGCCAGTGCCTAACCCCACTGGCAGGGAAGGCTGCTTTGGAAGCTACCCACTAGTTGGAATTGGAAGCTGCACTTGCCAAAAATAGGAGAGGAGGAGATGGCCAGGCACCAACTACAGCTATTGATTAGCAAATTAGGCTAGATGTGTTTTAATTCTAAGTACTGCTAAAGTTTGAACCCATCCAAGTTGGAAAGAAACTGGCAGTCTCCATTTTAACTCCACCCCCAGCAGCAGTAGAAGTGGGGCTGACTGAAAATCACAGTGATTTCCTAGATGGTAGGGATCAGATCTTTACAACCAGGTCAGATTACCCTGCCCCTGGTAGGGGAGAAAGATGGGTGGAGATACATGAGTCTTTCCAGGCAGTTTCAGCCTCCACCGCTTAGTTTACTGCATGCACCCTCAACTCCATCCCTATTCCTGGTATGGAGGAAGGTGGGTGGAGCTTCATCAGTCTCTCCAAGCAGCTACAGACAGTTTCAGCCTGCATGGCATAGTTTACTTCCTGCACCAGCAAATCCATCACCATCTCCAGTGAGGGAGAGAGGTGGGTGGAGCTTCATTAATTTCTGGAGACAACATGAGCAGTTTCAGACCAATCAGCCCAGAAAGAAATCATAGTCTCTCTCTCAATGCTGCCACTGGCAGGTGAGGGAGTGGGCTACTTTAGAGGCATAGTGCCCTCTTGGAGTGGTGGGAAACAGCTTGTTAAAAGGCAGCTGTTCCCCAAGAAATGGGGGTGCAAAGCCCAGCACAATTTGTAGCAGTTGATCAGTGATCTCAGATCAAAGAATCTGGGATCTTTGCAACACTTTCATCACAGCTGGCAGCCTCAGTTTCAACCATACCTCTGACAGGGGCTAAACTGGCTGAAAATTAAAGGAGCAGCACTATTTTAGGAATGTGGGGAACAGCTAGCTGAAGAGTGCCACCTACTTGGACAAGAATCAGATGAATAAGATCTGAAAAATCTTATTTGTTAAACATGAGCTAATAAAAAGTTCCAAAATAAGTTGAACCAAGTGTCAAAGAGGAGCTTTAGCACAAATCCAATCAACAAGAAAGCCATAGGCTAAAGAGAGAAACTGAGCACAGAATAAGACATCAAGAAAATCAGACGTTGAGGCATCAGCAAAAAATTACAAGTCATATTAAGAAATAGGAAGATATGGTGCAGTCAAAGGAACAAATTAAACTTCCAGACAACAAACAGGATTTGAGACAACTAATCACAGATGATCAACCAAATCTCCTTAATAAGTTCAATGAGATGGATAAAGAGATAAAGGATATTGAGAAGACACTGGGTAAGCACAAAGAAGAATTTGAAAGCATGCAAAGAAAAAGAACAGATCTAATGGGGATGAAAGGCACAATCCATGAAATTAAAAATACACTGGAAGCATACAACAGCAGATTTGAAAAGGCAGAAGAAATGCTTGATGAGCTAAATATAAGACTCGGTGTCTGAAATTGAACACACAGAAGAACAGATAGAGAAAATAATGGAGAAAAATGAACAAGGTCTCAGGGAACTGAAGGACAGCACAAGGTGCACAAACATATGTGTCAGGGAAACAGGGCAGAAAGAACATTTGTGGAAATAAGAAAATTTCTCAACTCTTTTGAAAGACATAGATATCCATGTCCAAGAGGCACAACATATTCCAATCCAAATAAATGCAAATAGACCTACTGTGAGACACATACTAGTCAGAATGTCAAATTCTAGAGATAAAGAGTAAATTCTAAAACAGCAAGAGAGAAGAAATTCAAGACATGAAAGGGATACCCAAAAAGATTAATTGCTGATTTCTCATCAGATACCATGGAGGCAAGAAAGCAATGATATGCTATATTTAAGTTATTGAAAGAGAATAATTGCCAGCCAAGAATCTTATATCTGGCAAAAATGTCCTTTAAAAATTAGAGTAAGTTTAGAATATTCACAGATAACAGAAATTGAGAGAGTCTGTCATAAAGAGAACCAGCCTTACTAGAAATACTAAAGGGAGAGCTGCATCCTGGAAAGAAGGCAGGAGAGAGAGGCTTGGAAGAGAGTCTAGAAATGAAGATTATCAGTAAAAATAACTAAAAGTGTTAAAAGGGTGAGGAAAATAAGATATGACAATAAAACTCAATGGACAAAATGAGTAGAGTAAGTACTGCCTTTAGAGTAATAGCATTGAATGTTGGTGGTTTAAAATTCCAAATCAAAGAACACAGACTGGCAGAATGTATTTAAAAATACAAGCCATCTATATGCCGTCTCTAAGAGACTCACCTTAGACCCAAGAATACAATAAGGTTGAAAGTGAAAGGCTTGAAAAACATTTTTCATGCATATAGCAATCCAAAAAGTTAAGGTAGCTGCAGTAATATTGGACAAAATAGACTTCAAAAGCAAAGCTGTTATAGTAAACAAAGAAAGACATTATATATTATTAAAAGGGGGTAATTCACCAAGAAGAAACAACAAATCATAAATATCTATGCACCTAACCAGGGGCCCCAAAATACATGAGGCAAATGCTGGCAAAACTGAGGGGAGAAATACATCTTTACAATAATAATTGGAGATTTTAATACCCTGCTCACATCAATAGATAGAATGTCTAGACAGAAGATCAGTAAGGAAATAGAGAATTTGAACAATCTAATAAATGAACTAGACCTAACAGATGTATACAGAGCAAAGCACCACAAAATAGCAGGGGACACATTCTTCTTAAGCACTCATGGATAATTCTCCAGGATAACCCATATTTTGGGTCACAAAACAATTCTCAATAAATTTTAAAAGATTGGAATTACACAAAACACTTTCACTGCTCATAATGGAATGAAGCTTGAAATCCATAACAGACAGAGGGCTGGAAAATGTAGAAAGGTATGAAGATTAAACAACACACTTTTAATTAACCAGTGGGTCAAAGAAAAAATTGCAAGAGAAACCAGTAAGTAAATGAGACAAATGAAAATGAGAAGACAACATACCAACTTTTTTGGGATGCAGCAAAGGAAGTGCTGAGAGAAAATTTATAGCACCAAATGCCTATATTAAAAAGGAAGAAAGAGCTAAAATCAGAGACCTAATTACACACTTGGAGGAACTAAAAAAAAAAGAAAAGTAAAGTAATCCTAAACAAGCAGAAGGAAAGAAATAAAGATTAGAGCAGAAAGAGATGAAATTGAGAAAAACTACAGCAACAACAACAACAATAAAAAACAATAGAGAGAGTCAACAAAACCAAAGTTCGGTTCTTTGAGAAGATCAACAAAATTAACAAACCCTTAGCTAGACTAACAAAACAAAACAAAAAAGAAGATGCAAATAAATAAAATCAGAAATGAGAAGGCAGACATTACTAGTGAAACCATAGAAATAAAAGATACCAATCCCAAGTGTCTTCCTAATATGTATGAAACTAGAATTAAAAGGCCTATGTATGCATTTGACACTGGGCCATGAGGTTGCTCCTCAAGCTATACACAATCTTTCAGAAAGAAGACGAGGGACAACTTTCCATCTTCTATTGCTCCCTGTCAATAGAAGATGTCAATATGGGTGGGTAGCAAATACTTGTCATATTACCAGGGATTGTCTTTACTGCAGAAGCCAAGGAATAAGACCTATGGAAAGAGACTATATTTCCTGTTATATAATTTAAAAACTTGGGAGACTTTGTTAAATGCTTTCTATATGCCCATACCTTTAGATTAAAATATATAGCTCCTCTTAAAAAAATAAAAATAAAAGATATCATGAGAGCATACTAATGAACAAGTGTACACCAAAAATTAGAAAATATACATGAAATGGACAAATTCCTAGAAATACAGGAACAATCTACACTAAACTTAAAAGAAATAGAATACCTCAACAAACCAATCACAAGTAAAAAGATGGTTACAGTTATCAAAAACCTCCCAAAAAATGAATAGCCCAGGACCAGAAGACTTCACAGGTGAATTCTACCAATCATTCAAAGGTGATCTAATACCAAGCATGCTCAAACTCTTCAAAAAAAAATTGAACAAGAGGGAATGCTAGGAAACTCATTCTATGAAGCCAACATCATCTTCATACCAAAGCCAGATAAAGATACTACAAAAACAGAAAATTACAAACCCATTTCCCTAATGAATATAGATGAAACGCTCCTCAACAAAATGCTTGCTAATCAAATCCAATAGTGCATTTAAAAAATTATTCATCATGATCAAGTGGGTTTCATCCCAGGCATGAAAGAGTGGTTCAATGCAAAAAAAGCAATCAGGGTAATACACAACATTAATAAATTGAAGAAGAAAAATCATATGATCATTTTGATTGACTCAGAAAAGGCATTTGACAAAATACAGCATGCTTTCTTGTAAAAACCCTACAAACAATAAGGATAGAGATAAACTTTCTCAACATGATAAAGGGTATATATGATAAACCCACAGCTAACATTGTACTCAATGGGGAAATACTGAAAGTTTTCCCACTGAGATTGTGAAGAAGACAATGATACCCACTGTCATTACTGTTGTTCAACATCATGCTAGAGGTTCTAGCTAGAGCAATTAGGCAAGAAAAAGAAATAAAAGGCATCCAACTTGGAAAGGAGGAAGTAAAACTCTCACTATTTCCAGATGGCATGATCCTATACCTAGTAAGTCCTGAAAAATCTACAACAAAGCTACTAGAACTAATAAATGAATTCAGGATGTGGAGGAATAGAAGATGAATAAGCAAAAATTAGCAGTGTTTCTATACACTAGTGTATTAGTCAGCCATAGGAGTGCTCATGCCAAATACCAGAAATCTGTTGGCTTTTATAAAGGGTATTTATCTGGGGTAGAAGCTTACAGTCACAAGGCCATAGAGTAAGTTACTTCCCTCACCAAAGTCTGTTGCCACATGTTGGAGCAAGATGGCTGCCAGTCTCCATGAGGATTCAGCCTTCCTCTTCTTCCTAAGGCTCCATGGTCCCATCTTCTTCTGATCTCAGCTGTAGGCTAGCATAAGGCTTGTCTGTCTCCCTGGGGCACATTTCTTTCCTGGCTTTCTTAGCTATTCATGGTTCTGGTCTCTTCAGGTGCAAACTATTAGGTGAATGGCTTGGCTTTCTCCCCAGGGCTCCAGTGTCCAAAACTAAACTCTCTGTTCTCCTTCTCCATGTATTTCCTTCCCTGTCTTTGATTGCACATCTGTTTATATAGCCCATAAAGGGTGAGGGGTGGGGACTCAAGCTGAGTAACCCTAATGACATGGTCAAATAAAAGCCCTAATCTTGATTTACTAAAGTAAAAGTGAAACTTCTGAATCTAATACAATCTGATATGCCCAGAGGAACCGACCAGTTTACAAACACAATACGATATCTATTTTTGGAATTCATAAACAATACCAAATTGCCACAACTAGTAATGAGCAATCTGAGGAGGAAGTCAGAAAAAAATTCCATTTACAATAGTAACTAAAAGAATCAAATAATGAAGAATAAACTTAACCAAAGACAGAAAGGACCTGTAAAAAGAAAACTATATAACATTGCTAAAAGAAATTAAAGATGACCTAAACAAATGGAAGGACATTCCATGTTCATGGATTGGAAGACTAAATATCATTAAGCGCTCTGGGCCCTCCAGGCCCTCCGGCCTCGGCCGGCGGGTGAGCTGGAGGGCCCGGGGTGGTCTGTGGTCCCCGCCCTGCAGAGACCCCGCGCCCACGCCGCGATTGCTCGCTGGCCCTGAGCAGGCCCTGAGGCAGCGGCGGAACCCTGCCCTCCCCTTCCCCCACCATGTCCTGAAGGCGGCGGCGGCCTCTCCCAGCCTGCACCTGCCCGCCACCCGCTTTCCTTGCCCGAGCTTCTCGGGCGGCGGCTAAGCCCCCGCCCGGCCACAGAGGACGCGACACCTTTGGGCGGCAGGCGCGGCGGGGAGAGAAGAATGGCGGCCACGAAGGCCGGGGAGGGCCCAGAAGGCGGGTCTGCGTGGACTCAAGTTGGCCACCTCTTCAGGCCCTGGAGCCGTGCATACCCGGGACCTGGGGTGGACGAGATGCCACTTCGCCCCGGCAACGACGGACAAAGGCCTTAAGGGGCCTGGAAGGTGAGCGGAACCCTCGACGACGACGGGTGGAGCGGTTAGCGGGCCATGGGGCGGCTAGTCGTCCTTCTACCCGACCCTGCTTGATAATGGAAGAGAGAAATAGAACAACCTGCAACATTTGGCCAATAAGAAGTGCCCACCACCCTTTGGGAAGATTTACTGGCCGTTTATAGAAGGCCTGTGTATATAATATGAAAAAGCTGCTCTCAACTTTCCCCCCAACATTTTAAAAGAAAACTTTTGCTACATCTAAGCTTTCTAGATGTAAAGAGGTTGCCGACGTATGATAAAGTAGAGTTAGAAAATCACATGTCTTGTAATGACCATTTGTATAAAAAAAAAAAAAAATAGAAAAATGTCTTCTGGAAATGACTTTGAGATGGAATTTAGACAGCCTCTGGAAGCGACACTGGGAGGGATACACATCCACACTTGCTCTATGGGTTAGAGGATGTCAAGCAGAGAAGGCAGAGAAAGAGGAAGAGAAGAGAAAGTTATATGCCAGCCTGGTGATATTTAGAAGATATTTTCATATTGTAACCATTGTTTTGTATGTCATTTTATTCCTCACTATTTTATGTACAGTTGACAGTACTAAGTACTTTTCAAAAATATCTCTTCCTAGATGTTCTGAAGTGCCTAAGTTAAAAGTAGAGGTAGTGAAAGAACACATTTTGTAAATATCTTTTTGTTAAAATTCATACAAAATATTGTGGGGTTTTTTGGAATAGCCAAACCACCTCTCTGAATAGTTCACATTTTGTGCACTGGTTTGGGGGAGGAGGGATAAGGAAGTGCAAAGGGCTCTGTGCTAGTGTGTTTACAATAAGGCAGGATTAACCATCGTCCCTATGTTCGTGCATTTGATTTTTTACTTTGCTGTGTATATAGTGTATATAATGGACAATCGTCCTAATTTACAACATCTAGTCTTCCAGATGTTAGAGGTTGCCAGTGTATGACAAAAATAGTAAGTTGGTGCATTTTATGTTGAAATTCCGAGGAAAGATTGTCTTCTGAAAACTTGAGCATTATAGCCCACAGGGAAGGTTAAAAGGGAAGGGTTTTAGACCGGAATGTTCATATTTAGAAGACACTTTAGATTATAACTTGTTAAATGTGTGTAGTTTAGTCAAGACTGCTCTGTATATAGCAGACAAAATAAGTCCTTATTTGAAACATCTAGTCTCTCTAGATGTTTAGAAGTGCCCAACGTATGTTAAAAGTAGTAGCAGTAAAATATTACTTTGTAAATACTGTTTTGCTCAATTTCATAGGAAATACTGTCTTTTGGAAATGTGATTGTTAAACCATCTCTGTGAGCACCATACTACTGTCTATATACTCGTTCATTGGTTTGGAGGAGGTGGGAGGGAAGCAATTGCAAAAGGTAATATGCTAGTGTGTCCATACTTAGACAATTTCAGAAAAAACTTTTTCTGTACTGTGAAAAAAAAAAAAAAAAAATAAATAAATAAATAAATAAATATCATTAAGCTGTCAATTCTAGGGAGTGGGTGTGGCTCAAGAGGTTGTGCACCAGCTTTCCACATGGGAGGTCCTCAGTTTGGTCCCTGCTGCCTCCTAAAAACGAAAACAAACAACAAGCAAACAAATGACAAAACCAACTCAGGGGAGCCAATGTGGCTCAGTAGTTGAGTGCTGGGTTCTCACATGCAAGTCCCAGGTTCAATCCTCACTCCAGTACCTCAAAAAAAAAAAAAAAGTCAATTCTATTCCAGATTGACTTACAGAGTCAATGTAATCCCAATAAAAATTCAACAACCTTTGTTTTTTTTTTTTCCAGAAATAGAAAAGTCAATTTCAAATTTATTTGGAGGCGTAAGGGGCCCTGAATAGCCAGAAATATCTTTAAAAAGAAGAATGAAGTGTAGGACTCTCATTTCCTGACTTTATCATATTATTTAGCTACAGTAGTAAAAGTATAGTAGTGGCATAAAGATAGACATATAGACCATAGCAACTGAATTGAGAGTTCAGAAATAGACCTTCACATCTACAGTTAAGTGATTTTTGACAAGGTTGTCAAGTCCACCCAGTCAGGTCACAACAGTCTATTCAACAAATGGTGCTGGTAGAACTGGATATCAATATCCAAAAGAAAGAAATAGGACCCCTATCTCACCCTTTATACAAAAATTAACTCGAAATTGATCAAAGTAATAAATATAAAAGCTAAATCCATGAAAATCCCAGAAGAAAATGTAGGGAAACATCTTCAAGATCTTGTAGTAGTTAGTGGTTTCATAAATCTTAGACCTATAGCATGAGCAATGAAAACTTCCTCAAAGTTAAGAACTTTTGCACTTCAAATGAATTTTTCAAGGTGTAAAGGCAGCCTACTCAATAGGAGAAAATATTTGATAACCACATATCAGATAAGGGTTTGATTTAAATGTTATATAAAGATATCATACAACCAACTGTAAAAAGACAAGCAACCCAATTTCAAAAATAGTCAAAAGACTTAAACAGACATTTTCCAAAGAAGAAATACAAATGACAAGAAGCACACAAGATGTTCAACATCACTAGCTATTAGGGAAATGCAAATCAAAACTATAATGAGATATCATTTTACACCTTACAGAATGGCCATTATGGAAGAAAGAAAAAAAGAAAGGAAAGAAGGAATGAAGGGAGGGTGGGAGGAAGGGAGGGAGGGAGGGAGGAAGGAAGGAAGGAAACAACGCTGGAAAAGATGTGGAGAAATAGAGCACTCCTTCACTATTGCTGGGAATGTAGAATTGTGCAGACTCTGTGGAAGAAAGTTTGGTGGCTCCTCAGGAAGCTAAATATAGACTGTGACATGTTCTGAAAATTCCACTACTAGGAATATTTTCAGAAGAACTGAAAGCAAGGATGCAAACTGACATTTGCACACCAATGTTCATAGCAATATTATTCACAATTGCAAAAGATGGAAACAACCTGAGGTGTCCTTCAATAGATAAATGGATGAACCAAATGTGGTATATACATATGATGGAGTACTATTCAGCTGCAAAAAGAAATAAATCGGGATGCATATGACAACCTGGATGAATCTTGAGGACATTATGTTGAGTAAAATAAGCCAGACCCAAAAAGACAAATACTATAAAGGCTCACTAATATGAACTAAAAACAATGAGTAAACTCATGGAATTAAAATCTAGTTAATATTTATTACTAGGAGATAGAATGAGAGTTGAGAAGGGGAGCTGATGCTTAATGTAGGTAGAATTTTTATTAAGGTGGATTGTAAATGTTAGGAAATGGATAGAGTTGATGGTAACACTATAGTGAGTATAACTAATACTTCTGATTTGTAAATATGAATGTGACTGAAAGGGGTAGTCTTGGGACATAAATGTGAACAGAAAGAAATCTGGAAGATAATCTTGTGTTTGTATAACATTGTGAGCTCAGTGGTGGATGTGGTACAAATACAAGAATATTCTTCAATGAACTAGAACAAATGTATGTCATTATTAAAGGTATTAAGAATATAGTGATCCATGTGAAAAAATACAACTACTGTGACTTATGGACTATAATTAACAGTAATATTGTAATATTTGGCATCAGTGGCAAAGAAGGTACTATATCAATGCTAAGGATCAGCAATAGGGGACAAGGGGTAAGGGATTTTTTTTTCTGTAGTAATGAAAATTTTCTAAAATTGACTGAGGTGATGACAACACAACTCTGTTTTGAAATTGAGAGCCAATGAGTATACACTTTGGATGGATTGTCCAAGACATGGGACTGTATAACATAGTGAACCCTGTGGTGGATTATGGATTGTGGTTAATAGTACAAATAGGAGAACATTCTTACACATTAAAACAAATGTACAATACTAATACATGGTATTAGTACATAGTATTACAGAGTAGTTTATGGGAAAAATATACCTGATATAAGCTATAGACTATAGTTAGTAGTAATATTTGGATGTTCTTTTATCACTTATAACAAATGTTCCTCAACAATGCAAGGTATTGTACTGGTGGTGGGGTGGTGTATGGGAATCTTGTAGGTTATGCTCGATTGTTTTATAAACTCACAACTTCTTTGATTAAAAAAGCATGCCGTTTATATGAGACTCACCTTCAATTCAAAGACATAAGTAAGTTGAAGGTCAAAAGATGGAAAAAAATACCATGTAAATGTAAGCAAAAGAGAGCTGGGATAGCCACACTAATATCTGATAAAGTAGACTTTAATTCAAAAACTGTTGTGAGGATACACATATATGCATATATATTTATATATCATTTTGCAAATGTTTGTATGTATTGTGACAATTTTGATTTTTACCCACAATAAAAATAAATTAAAAAAAAAAAAAAAACTGTTGTGAGGTATAAAGAAGGTCATCACCTAATGTTAGAGTGGTCAATTCAATAAGAAGACATAATGATTATAAATATATATGCACCCAACAGCAGAGCTCCCAAATATATGAAACAAATATTGACAGATTTGAAGGGAGAAATCAATGGTTCTACCTTAATAGCAGGAGACTTCAGTATACCACACAGAAGATCAATACAGAAAAAGACTTGAACCAATATTCTAAACCAACTAGACCCAATAGACATACATAGAACCTTCACCCAACAGCAGCAGAGTACACTGTCTACTTTAGTGCACATGGATCACTAGAAACACCATATGTTAGTTAACAAAGCAAGTCTCAGTATATTTAAAAATATTGATATCATACCTCTGACCACAATGGAATGAAACTAGAAATCAATAGCAAAGGAAGAAATGGAAAATTCACAAATATGCAGAAATTAAATAACACAATCTTAAACAGACAATGAGTCAAAAAAGGAACAGGAGAGCAGATATAGCTCACGTGGTTGAGCACCTGCTTCCCATGTACAAGGTCCTGGGTTCTATCCCTGGTACCTCCTAAAAACAAACAAACAAATAAAAAAACCACCTCTCATGGGGAGTGGATATAGCTCAGTGGTTGAGTGCCTGCTTCCCCCCAAAAGGAATAAAAGCAAAATTAGGAAATATCTTGAAGTCAGTGAAAATGAAAATACAACATAGAAATAACTTATGGGATACAGGAATGACAGGGCTGAGAGGGAAATTTATACCTAAAATGCTTTAAAAATAAAGAAGAAATATCTCATATCGGACACCTAATACCACAAATGGAGAATCTAGAAAAAGAAGACCAAACTAAACCTAAAGTAAGCCCAAGGAAGGAATCAAAAAAAATTAGAGCAGAGATTAATGAAATAGAGCATTAAAAAAAAAAAACAATAGAATCAATGAAACCAAAATTTGGTCCTTTGGAAAGATTAAAAATTTGACAAAACTTTAGCTAAGCTGACAAGGAAAAAGGAGAGAAGACCCCAATAACTAAATCATAAATTAAAAGGGAGACATTAATACTGACTCCAGAGAAATAAAAAGGATTAGATGATACTATAAACAACTGTATGCCAACAAATTAGATAATCCAGATGAAAGAGAGAAATAACTAGAAATATGCAAAGTACCTACACTTACTCAAAAAGAAATAGAAGATCTCAACAGACCAATTACAAATAAAACAATTGAATCAATAATCAAAAACCTCCCAAAAAAGAAACGCCCAAGACAAGATGGCTTCACTAGAGAATTTTACCAAACATTCCTAGGATTAACACTAATCCTGCTCAAACTCTTCCAAAAAATTGAAAAGTAGGGTCACGCCCTAATTCATTCTGTGAGACCAATATCATCCTCATACCAAAGCCAGATAAAGACACCACAAGTAAAGAAAACCATAAACAAAAATTAATTCAAAATGGATCAATGATCTAAATAGAAGAACCAAAAGTATAAAATTCATAGAAGGAAACATAGGGAAACATCTTCAGGACCTTGTGTTAAGCAAGGGTTTCTTAATCTTTACCACAAAAGCACAAGCAATAAAAGAAAAAAATAGAGAAATGGGTACTTCATCAAAATTTAAAACTTTTGTACATCAAAGGACCTCATCATGAAAATAAAAAGACAACCTACAGAATTGGAAAATATATTTGGAAACCACAAATCCAAAAAGGGTTTAGTATTCAGAATATATAAAGAAATCCTATAACCATAAAACCTTCTCTTTGTATTCACTCTCTTTATAAAGGACTGTGGTGATAGGATTAAGACCTATACTGAATGAGGTGGGTCACACTTTAACTAAAGCAGCCTCATCAAAAGGTCCTACTTACAATGGGTTTACACCCACAGGATTAAATTTAAGAACATGTTTTTCTGTAAACCTTCAACTTCTCTAATAAAAAATAAATTAATTAATTAAAAATAAGAAACGAGGGGTCAAGGATGTAATATATTCAATGTCAGGCATCAGAAGTGTATGGAACTGTATAGTAAAAAGCATTGGCCATTGGAAGACAATGGTATGATGACTTAAAAATTCTACAGGAGGATTATTTCTAATTTATAGGTTTACACCCTGAAAAAGTTCAATCACAAATGAAGGAAGAAGTAAAAATCTCATACATGCAAGGCCTCAAAAAAATATATTGTTCAAAACCTGCTTCTCACAAACTAAGAAAGAACATTCTCCATCAAAATAGGGAGCAGTCCAAAAAAAAAAAAGATGGGTCTTGTTCAGGAAAAATATAGGCAGGCATTCAACGTAGGAGAAAATCAGAAGGAGTTCCAGGATGATGCTAAAGGGAGTGCCTGGATGTCAGTGGTATAGCAGTCCTAGCGAATGGATAAAGAAATTAATCTGGTATTAGGCACAGCACATAGTGATGTATGATTAGCCATCACACAAGGCTGCTTCAGAGACTCAGAACATATAATACCGAGAGCCCAGTTGGGTTCAAAACAAATCATTAAAATGACATTATGGTGCTCTCTTTGTTAAAGAACTAGGTATAATATTCTCAGCCATTTATATGCTTGGGGGTTGACAAATATTTTAAAGCATTGAATATCAAATTGTGCAATTTATATTATAAATCTTGGGGCTAGATAAGGAGGCTGAAATTTGAAAAATGCAATTAGTGTATCTATATTCTGGAAATACTGTTAATCACAATCAGATCAACCTAGGATATTTCAGGCACATAATTTCCTTTATGTTAAACATTAGTTTAAAAAGTCAATAAACCACACATGTACTTAACTTATGGAAAAAATGTAGACAAGTATAACTTCCTCTAAGTTTTTCTAATTAATATCCTAAAGATAGGCTATCATATTTAAAATATTCTTCTGCATGTATTTGATAAGTTTATAAAACTTTTTATATATTATTTCATTGGTTCCATTTTCTCAGTTTTGTTAATGTAAAATAATCTGGAGTAAAACAAACAGAATAACTTTTAAACTGAATTATCATTAATATAATTAAATAAAAATGGCTAATCTAATTTTTCAGGAAATGATTCGTAGTCAAATTTATCTAAACTTGTATCTTCCTGCTCTTTCTGACTTCTTTAAAAATACTTTTTGCTCATTAATAGCTATATTTAAAACCAAAGTATTATATTTAAAAAGATCTATTTTTAAACCACTTAATTTTACTACCTAAATAATTCATTGTTAGCAGTTTTGGGGGAAAATATCAGGTGTGTGAGATTCATATAAACTGTTGGTCAAAACGAAGCTTTTGGATTATCTCTGCATCTAGTAATCCTTTTTTTCTCTGCATACTTTTTACCTTGTAGCCCACAAATTGGAAATTTACTAAAATAAGTATTGATGTTTATATAACATCTTCCATTCTTATAAAAGTATGTGGATGTGTTTTCTCTTTATAAAGATGGATTGAATTCATCTTTTTGAATTATCAGGCAAAGCCTATTTCAAAACCGTAAGATCTTCTGACTTCTTCCAATAACCTTTATTATTCATGAAATCATAATCCTCAGAAACCAGGAGAATTCAACATTGACCCTGTTATTACCTCTAGATAGAAATAGAGGTCTTTTGCAATGAAGCACTAAAAAAAAAGTGTAAAACAAGATATATCATAGTTTTCCTAACAGATTAGTAAAAGCTAAAATGGGCTTTGATATCCTGGTTTAGCTTGAATACTAAGAAGGAAGCATACGCTAATTCACTGTGGCTAGGAGAATAAATTTTTCTCAAGATAATTTTTGCAATACATATCTACTGCATGAGATGTACATAAGGTTTACATTGTATCATTGTTTATAGATGCAAAAATGTAAACAATATGGCTATTTAGACAGGTAAGTAAACTATAATATATCCAAAAAATGAAATACTATGTTATAATTTAAAATAAAAGGTAGTCCTATATTTACCCTCATGGAAGGACATCTATAATATACTGATAAATAAACAGGTCAAAGAATATAAATACTTGTATTCTGAAAGTATATGCTCCCAATCTTAATAGTGATACCCTGGGTAGTGACATTTCATATAATTTTAGTCTTATTTAACTTTTCTAATTTATTTCTGAAATTATTGTGCATTATTTAAAGTAATTTTAAAAATAAAAATATATACTATACAAATGAAGAAACTTGTTATTTCTCACAAAATTCTTATAATTGTTACACTTTTCATGAAGTCATGATAATTTTATATAAAATGGTATGTTTTCTAAAAATTGCTCAGGATTTTACAATAGTTTTTTACAGATAGTGCTGATATATTTGTCAGTGAAGGAAAAAATCCCACTGATTTTTTCCCATCCTTTGGTATTGAAAAACTTACAAGTGTGGTGGTTAAACACAAGGGCATAGAAAGAATTCTCTATATTACTTTGTTCATCCCACTTTTTTAGAGAGAAAATAAACCTTGACTGCCCACTGTTTAGAATGTGCTGTACTTATTACTTTGTTTTACTAATTGACCCTTTTTTATTTATGGGTATGGGCATGAACAGGGTTGTAGTAACTTTAGATTGAGTTCTTCAGAATCTGAATCCTATTCAGTTACAGAACAGTGTTATTTGATAAATTTAAGATTTCATTGTATAAGTACAAAAATAAAAATGAATTATAACTATCTTCAGATATTTGGAGAACTGCCAGAAATTAAAGGAAGCAAAATCTCTGTGACGTTTGAGAGCATTGGCTTTAAGCCTTTCATTTGTTACAGATTAAGTTGAAAATGTATATTAGTGGTTGTGGCAGTTTGATATTGTTTATGAATTCCAAAAATAGATATTGGATTATGTTTGTAAACTAGTCTGTCCTTCTGGGCATATTAGATTATATTGGATTCAGAGGTTTTGCTTTTACTTGACTAAATAATGATTAAAACTTTGATTGGACCACGTCAGTAGGACGTTGCATCCCCGCCCCCTTGGTGGGTAGGGATACACAGAGAAACCACATTGCAGAGAAGAGAGTTTGGAGTTTTAATGCTGGAGCCCCGAGAAGTAAGCACATAGAGAAGCAGAGCAGCTGAGCCCAAAGAGAATTGAGGCCCTGGGAAAGAAACAGAGCTGGTTGCCTGATAGTCTTCAGCTAGCCTTGTGGAGAGAACAGGACAGCTGAGCCTGGAGAGAAACAAGCCCCAGTAACAGAGGAACCCAGGAAACCTGAACTCTTAGCAGACGTTGGCAGCCGTCTTGCTCCAACATGTGGCAACAGACTTTGGTGAGGGAAGTAACTTATTCTTTATTGCCTGGTAACTGTATGCTTCTACCCCAAATAAATACCCTTTATAAAAACCAACAGATTTCTGGTATTTTGCATCAGCACCCCTTGGCTGACTAATACAGTGGTTGTGGTGGATTGATTTGTGGAACCCGGTTTGGACCTGACTTTGGTCTTGGTCTGCATTCTGGTGGGTGCAGACCTATTGTAAACCAGATCTCTTCAAGATGAAACTTTAGTTAAAGTGTGGCCCTGCTGAATTAGGTTGGACTTTAATCAGGGTTACTTGAGTTCTTTATAGGCAGGGTAAAAGTGAGAGAGAGAGAAAAGCCAGGCTAGGCCACTATGTACTTTGCCACATAACAGAATAGCCAAGACCAAGGATTGCAGGTAGTCAGCCCCAGAATGCCACAGTCTTTGAGACTAATGCATTGCCTTGCTGATGCCTCACAGTTGGACTTCTAGCCAGAAAACCACGAGCCAATAAATTCCCATTGTTTAAGCAAACTCATTGTATGGTAGCTGTTTTAGCAGCTGGGAAACGAAAACAGTGGGTGAAACAAAAAGGAAAGCTGAATTTAATGCTATATTGGGGTTTCTAACACAGCAGTGAGGATGACTAAGTGTACTTTGGAAGCCAATTAAGTGAAATAGAATAGGCGGAATTCCAAACCCCAATTTGAAGTTTGACAAGATGACCTCAGAGAACACTTTAACTCTAATATTGTACTGGATTTGAAAAAATAGTGTATTTAATTCTGTAGGTAGGCTTTAAGAACGTGAAGGGAATTAAAATACGTACTGCTGAACTACTCTCCACCACTCTTTTCTCATCACAAAGACAATTCAACTGTTTGGTGTTCTCTCTTGGCCCTTTGTAGGGTTTCTGCTTCAAGAAGGTACTGAAATAGGCATATATCTCCTTTTCTTCTCTACAACCTTTTAAACTGATAGTAAAGAAAATAAAATGATAAAAAGTCTACAGCAGTAGAGAAAATGGTGAAAAAACAATCAGTGAGCAAGAAAATTTTTTGGAAGGAGAGGTAAGTGATTCTAGGAAGAGAGAGCAGCATATGCAATGGTCTGGCATGGACAAATGAAAACTGCCTCCTGCCCTGTGGTGATCATAAAAATATTTAATAAACACCAACTCATCAAAACAGATGCAGCAATCAATTAGGACAGATACCAGCTCTTTGTAATGAGTATACCTTTCTGTTCTGGGCCAAACAAGGCTGCATGTCATCTCTGCTGTTACTAACAGTGAAGGGCAAGTTGTTTGGCTTCATTAGAAAGTTCAGATAGTGGTGTCCAAACCAAAATTTTTAAAATGAGCAAATATGAGCTGAGAAAATGAAAATAATGAAATGTAGAAAAACAGATAATATACCTTTGCTGTTTTAAGGCATATTGTCTTATGAAGTGAGAAGACCAATTAAAAAACAACAACAAAAAAAAAACAACCCAAATACCTAAGTGGCAGTCTCTTTCATTGAGATGAAAACAGCTGCCCTATCCTCTCTAGGATATATCCTCTGCCTATCTTATATGAATATAAAATCACCTTTGGGAAGATGGAGTAAAAAAAAAAAAAGTCATCAATTTTAAACTCGAGAAAAGAGTTGATGTTTGTGCTTCTGGGCAAAGAAACACACTGACTTGAAGGCATTAGATGGTTGATTTACCCAACAGTGAAAGAGGTTTCAATGGTAAAGCCTCTGAGTTCCTTGGACAACAGAGGGAACAAGTGAAGAGAATCCGTAAATGAAAAGGTAAGCGTTAGAAAGGGACAAGAAGTTCTGGAAACAAAGCTTTATTAAAGACCTACTGTGGCTCAAGCATTTTATTCTATCCCGTAGGACTCAGAGATGGATTACTGGGGTGATAAACAAGAAACAAAATCACTTCATGAGAGTCATAAGAGGGATACATTTAGGGTGATGGGACAAATGGGAATAAACTTAATCTAGTCTAGGAAACAAGACTCCACCCTGCCAGAATCGTCAAATCTGCATACTGTAGGTTACGAAAGAATAAGTCTTGTTTTATTTATTTCTTTTCCAAAAGCCAGAAGAGAATGGATTATGCCCAATTAATTTTGAATGAATTGATTAGTAAATGATTATGGAACTTACGTTTAAACTGTGTTTAAATGGTAGTAAGTTGACTACAGGCAGCATATTTTGAGTCATAAATATTTCTTTTTCTTTAAAATGGGTCATTTTTTTGAAATGTAATGTCTCTGGTGCAGGTCTATGTTCAACTATAAACAGTAAAATTCATGTGGGTTTAAGAAATTCAGTTTTCCAAAAATGATCTATTAGAAGGTTACAATTAAAGAGGTGATAGAGTTGTATGTGAAAAGTAACCATTACTTTCACATTCCTTATATAACAGCACATTTATTTAATAATGCATTATCATATTGATTTATCTGTAAATGAAAATTGAGGCACAATAAACATGAATAGCTAAATATTAAATTAGAGTTATCATTAAATCAGTTTTTTGGCTAGATTTTGTTATTTTAAAGTAAAGAAATAATTACCTTAACCTTCATACAACGTTTTTCAGCATCCACATTACAATCTTCTACACAAACCACTAGAGGGCAAGGCAATCTAACATGTTAGAGCAGATCTAATTTTATCCAGAGGAGGGCAGTAACACATACACCAGGCAAACAAGTCAGTATATATTACATTACGTTTCAACTACTCAAAACTGTCCTTTTCCTCTGGGGATTATAAAAGGGAGGGTAAGAAAAAAGGAAGAAAGCAAAGAAAATAAGAAAGAAGGAAGGGAGGGAGGGAGGAAGGATACAACCATTCAATAAACAATTCATTGCCTGAATCCTCTCAAATTGTTAAACAAGTGAGTTTAATAAACAATTTACTATTTTGATCTAGATTTAAACAGTTTAACTTTGAAGTAAAAAAACCCACAAGTTAGAAAATAAATCTTAACAAAAGGATATAAGAAAACACGTGAAAATCATTTCCAGGGACTAAGTATTTAAAACTTTATTTTTATATACAAACATAATATTGGATTGCCTTCAAAGGCTCAGCAGTGAATCAGCAGCATAAGTAATTTTTCATTAAATAAAACAAAGGAAGGCTGTAAATGGAATGTCAGACATTCAAAATCATATTCAAAATATTAGCAATTTCTCATAAAACACCTTGGAGAAGAAGCTTAGATGAGTGGAAGAAGTCAAGAGTCAGGAAACCTGGGTATCACTCTGCCTACTATAGTGTGTATGACAATTATTAGGTTGGCAATCTGCATAATCTTCATTTGCCTCATGTGCAGAGTTATGGAAGTTGAAACATAAATAGTTTCCAAATCTGGCTGGGCTTCTGGGCGAAGAAACACCTTGCTTTGCCCCACTCCAGACCTACTCCAGAGCTGAAGCTCACCAATGTGTCTACATATACATTTATGTGTGTTTGTGTGTGTGTGTATACACATAGAAAATCATGAACTCATAGAATTTTAAGATAAAAAAGGGAATCTGAGCCATCATATAGCCCAATTTTTCCAATAATTACAGCTTTCATAATTACCTAGAATTAAACACACATACACACATATATCTATACATACATACACATATATACACATGTATGTATATATATAATATGATTTTTGGCATGTGTATATACATATATGTATATATTCTATGTAGATTCTTTCCCTTGGCTTATTGTCATTTTCTCTTTTTTCCCTTCCTTCCTTCTCTCTCTCTCTCTCTCTCTCTCTCTCTCTCTCTCTCTCTTTCTTCTGTTGTTAAAACATGCTCTTCTTTTACCTTTAGCCAAGAAGTTAAAATACATATTTCTATTTCAAGATGACTCTTGAAAACAATTGGTCCAAAGCATAAAAAGGAAAAAGTCTAAATATTTGGGATATCTCTGCTCTATGACTATCTTTCCCCTGAAGAAAATAGAGGTTTAGGTTTCAGAGCTAGCCACCATTTTGTTGGATGCTAAAGTGTGTACTGGGGAAAGAGAGGAAGGAAGGAGACAGATTTTTCCATCATGTAAAGCAATTAAAGCCTCCTTTTTAATATTTCAGATAGCTTTTGGGACAAACATTACAGCTAAAGCTTATTGCAGCTGCCTTTGAGGAATGATTTCCAGGCTTCCAGAAAGAATTTTTTCCTCTCCAAATACCTTGTATGTGTGTGTGTGTGTGGTGGTTTGGAGCTGTATGTACCCCAGAAAAACATGTTCTTAAATCTAATCCATTCCTGTGCATGTGACCCCATTGTAAGTAGGACTTTTTTATGAGGTTACTTCAATTAAGGTGTGGCCCATCTCAGTCAGGGTGAGTCTTAATCCTATTATTGGAATCCTTTATAAGCAGAATGTAATTCAGACAGATAGGAGAGAAAGCCAAGGACAAAGAATTGCAGGCAGTCAACCCAGAACACCAGTCTGTGGGAAGAAAGCATCATTTTGATGACGTCTTGATTTGGACTTTTTTATAGCTTCAAAGCTGTGAGTTAATAAATTCCCATTGTTTAAGCCAAGCTATTGCTTGCGTGGGCAGCCAAGGGAACCAAAACAGCGTATATATATATAAAGTACACACTTTCACTTACAGTTAGAGATTACTTTGAAAGTCTTAAGGAGTGATTGCATATAATACACAAATGATCATAAGAGATGTAAGACTTCAAGCCTAATTAGTGTCATAGGGCTCAAAAATTGAAGGTTTGACTTATAAATATGGCAGGTGTCAAATTCTAAGTGGGTATGGAAAGAATGTCTATATGAAGATTTTACAAGGGGACACATACCTTGTAGATGCAAGGGTTGCATGAGAATTTTTCTTAGTCCAAATGACCACTAAGGACAAAGAAATGATAATGTATTATGTTAGGTCTTTATCAAGAGGAAGACTTAATAGAGTAGTAGCATGAAGCTAGAAGTAAATTTGGAACCTAGGGCCTGCAGAATGAATTGCAATGAACCACTCAATATAAAGTAGTATCATTCTGGATTCAGAGGAAATTCACCATAGAGGTGCCTATTGATAATAATCTTTTCTTTTCTTTTCCTTTCATTTTTTGGTATTTATTTATTTTTAAAGAAGCTTTAGATTACATAAATGTTATATCGCAAATATAGGGGATTCCCTTATACCCTACCCCTTCCTTCTTCCACACTTTCCCCCATTAACAACATCTTTGGTTAGTGTGGTACATTTGTTACAACTGAGGAACACATATTGAAGCATTACTACTAACCATGGTCTATAGTTTACATTATGGTTTACACTTTGTATCACATAATTTTATAGGTTTTGACAAAATATATAATGGCTTGTATCTGTCATTGCAATGTCATGCAGAACAATTCCAATGTCCCAAAAATGCCCCATGTTATACCTATTCTTCCCTCTTCCCTCCCCTCAGAACTTCTAGCGACCACTGTCTTTATATCAATGTTACAAGTTCTTCCATTACTAGCACAATAATAAGTCTACTTTAGCCCAAAGTTAGCCTTTATGTTTTTTCATTCCTCAATCTTGAGGATTTGGGGATGGTGTTGCCCACTCAGATCCCAATTGAGAGGGGACTTAGATCCCATGGGGCAGGTGGATGGAAATGTTTTGCTTACAGTTGTAGATACTCTCTGTTTTGGGGGATGGGTGTTGTCCATCATCATCCTTTTGTTAGTTGTCCAGGGTAAGTCTGATGAAATGGAAAGTAGGTTTTGGCTCAAATCTGCTGAGATTCAGGACTCAACCGGCATATGAACAGCCAGAAGATGTAAGTCTCTAGGGCATACATTTAATGGGTATAGTACTAATTATAGGTTCAAATAAAAGGGGAGGAAGAGCCATGCATAGGGAAATTACAAATGAGTCTAACTCTGTTACATTGGGGAACATACATTCCAAGGTAAGGCCCACTGACAGAGTGCAGAATTCCTGAGATTGTCTGCCCTGCCTCCAGTGTCTAGATGTCTCTAGAGCCCTCAGGAGTGTCCCCCCCCACCCCCGCCCCGACTTGAGGCACTGTTTACTGAGACATGCATAAGTGTAACGTCTGAAATGACCTCCCGATTCACTTTGAAATCTTTTAGCCATAAAAGTTCATTTGTACTTAATATTTCCCTGTTCTGGTCAATGTCTTCCTCTAAATGCATCTCTAGTTGGCACTTGGTAATAATCCCTCAGTGCCAGGGAGACCCTCCATGGAAGTCATGTCCCATGCCGGGGGGAGGGGAGAGGGAAGTAGTAAGTTTATATGCTGAAGTTGGCTTAGAGAGAGGCCACATTTGAGCAACAAGTAGGCTTTTTTTGAGGTAACTCTTAGGCAATATATATTACTAGGCTAAGATTCAATTTCACAAGAACAAGGTTCATAAGTACACCCATCAATGTCAAGGGCTGGTGTATTGGTCTGTTTTCCTTCACTAGGCACTGCCCATGTACTCTAGAGATTCTTGTCACTCTATTAGAGAATGTAGCATTGACTCCCCAGGATGGGAATTCAATATTCTGTCCATTATTGTGTGGGTCTCCACCTACCACGACAACACCCCATGATCACATGAACATCTTCATATTCCAGAGAGGTATGCCCCAGGTGCACCCTTTCCACACATCCCCATCACTGACACTTCACACCAGTGATCTTCCCCTGCCACAGTTGCAACCCTTCTGCAATCCAAAACTTACACCAAAACAAAGCCCCCCAAAATAATAAGGAATAAAATATAAAATATTTTTTAAAAATTTTGCATTGTGCCTTTGATCACCATAAGATCTGTTATCTTTTATGTATATGGACAATTTCTTCTGTTTGCTCCCCCAGTGACTTTTTTTTTTTTCACTTTGTTTTCCAAGAAAGCTTTAAGTTACAGAAAAGTCACAGAAAATATAGGGGATTCCCATATAACCCCCTCTCCCCCACACATCCTCTCCTACCTATAACATCCTACATGAGTATGGTACATTTGTTACAATTGATGAACAAATAAAGAAGCATTGCTACTAACCATGGTCAATGATTTACATTTTGCAATGTACTCTTCTATAGGTTCTGAAAAAAATGTATAAAGGCCTGTATTCGTCATTGTAAGATCATGCAGAACAATTCCATTGTCCAAAAATGCCCTACGTTCCACCCATTCTTCCCTCCCCCACCCCTTGGAACCTATGGCAACCACTAAGTTTCAGTTTTTGAAGATTACGGTTCATAGTTACATGCATTAATATTGAGGACTTGACATACTCATTTGTTTTATTAGGCACATAACACAGCTGTTATGTTCTTTTTTTTTTTTCTAAGGAGGTACCAGGGAATGAACCCAGGACCTCGTACATGGGAAACAGGCGCTCAACCACAGAGCTACATCTGCTCCCCAATGAGAGTTGGTTTTTTTGTTTGTTTTTGTTTTTAGGGGGTACTGGGGATCAAACCTGGGACCTCATACATGGGAAGTAAGCACTCAATCACTTGAGCTACAACCACTCCCTTCCTTTCTTAAAATAATAGTGGTTCTTGTGGGTGTTAAGTGGCATCTCACTGTGGTTTTTATTTGAATTTCCCTAATGGCTGAAAATGTTGAGCATCTTCTCATGTGTCTCTTGGTCGTTTGTATATCTTCTTTAGAAAACTGTCATTGACGTCCTTTGCCCATTTTTTAGTTGGTTTGTTTGCCTTTTTTGTTGTTAAGTTGTAGGAGATCTTTATATATTCTGGATATTTAACCCTTATTGGATGTGTAATTGAAACTATTGTCTCCTATTCTGCAGACTGTCTTTTTTTTTAAGATTTATTTTATTTCTCCACCCCCCCACACACACACTCATTTGCATTCACTATCTGCTCTCTGTGTCTGTTTGTTGTGTGCTCTCTGTGTCTGCTCGTGTTTTTTTCAGGAGGCACTGGAAACTGAACCCAGGATCTCCCATGTGGGAGGGAGGTGCCCAATCTCTTGAGCCATCTCTGCTCCCTGCTTGTTGTGTCTCTCATTGTATTTCCTGTTGTGCCTCCTCATTGCATCATCTCATTGCATTATTTTGTTGCATCAGCTCACCAAGCCAGACAATCATGTCAGCTCACTGTCTTGCTCATCTTCTGTAGGAGGCACTGGGAACCCAACCCAGGACCTCCTGTGTGGTAGGCAGGTGCCCAGCTGCTCGAGCCCCATCCGCTTCTCCTGTAGGTTGTCTTTTAGCTTTCTTGATAATTTTTTTTAATGCCAAAAGTTTTTAATTTTTATGGAGTAAAATTTATCTATTGTTTCTTTTGTTGTTTGTGCTTTTGGTGTCATATCTAAGATTTCATTGCTGAATCCCAGGTCATGAAAACTTGCTCCTATGTTATTTTCTAAGAGTTTTATAGTTTTAGCCCTTATATTTGGGTTCTTGAACCATTTTGAGTAGATTTTTTTAATATGATGTGAGGTACAGGTCTAATTTCATTCTTCTGCACGTGGAGATTTAATTTTCTCAACACTATTTGTTAAAAAGACTATTCTTTCCCCATGAATATTCTCGATGTCCTGATTTTGTGATAATCAGGGTAGGCTAAATATTTGCTATATTAGAAACCATGCACCTTGTTCCCAGACCTAGTTTTTCTCCCTAGGTCTGGTTTTTAGAATGCTGCTGATAAAACTAAGCCTGACTTATTATATGACCATCTTGTATAGGAATTGACTGTAACACTAGGTATCTTTGGTCAACCTTAAGAGATATAGCAGAGGGGTGGATGTGGCTCAGGTGGTTGGGCGTCTGTCTCCCATATGGAGGGACCTGGGTTTGATCCCTAGGACCTCCCGGTAAAACTTTTAAAAAAAGAAAAATATGGAAGGCGTGCAGGCTGCCAGGCCCAGTGCGCGGGTGCGCCATCAGGCTCGGCAAGCGGGTGAGCCCCTAGGCCCTGCGTGTGGATGCGCCGCCAGTGCATGGGTGCGCCGTCAAGCCCCTTACATGGGTGCACTGCAGGCCCCATGAGTGGGTGCGCCATCAGGCCCCGTAAGCCATGCAGCAGGATGATGATGTAACAGAAGAGTGACACAAGGGAGAGCCAAGACAAAACGTGCTGAAAAACCAGGTACTAAGGTAGCGCAGGCGGTAGGACGCCTCTCTCCCACATCGGAGGTTTGGAGGATTGAATCCCAGTTAGGACAGGAGGAGAAGGGTGGGAAGAGAGGGCAGGAAGCGGACACAGAGAATTGCCCAGCGAATGGACACAAAAACAGCAAAAATCGGGGAGGGGGGGGGAAATGGATAAAAGTAAATAAATAAATCCTTTAAAAAAAGTATAGGGGAGTAAGATATGGACTATAGTTAGTAGTAATACTTTGATGATGCTCTTTTGAAATGTTTCACAACAATTCAAAGTGTTTGTGGTGGGGTGATGTGTGGGAGCTCTGTATGATGTTATGCAGGTTTGTTTTGTAAGTTCGCAATGTTTACTGAACACTTGTTGTTTGTGTATGTTCATATATGAATGATATACTTCAATAAATTGTTTTTTAAAAAATCCCTATTGTAAAAGCCAACCCAATTCTGGTATATTGCATTGTCAGCCTTTAGCAAACTGAAACACCCTCTATTAAAATTTTCATTTCAGTTATTATACTTGGAGTCCCAGAACATACATGTTGATCTTCTTTATATTTTCTATCTCTTTTTTGAAATTCTCATTTTGTTCACATTTTGTTTTCCTGGTTTCCTTTAGTTCTTTGTCCATGTTTTCCTTTAGTTCATTGATCTTACTCATGAGAGTTGTTCTAAGATCTTTGATTAATAATTCCAGAGACTATACTTCCTCTGGAATATTTTCATCAAATTATTTTTTTTCCTGTGACTGAGCCATACTTTCTTGTCTCCTTGTATGTTTTGTAATTTTTTGTTTAGAACTGGACATTATAAATATTATGTGGTAGTCAATCTACAAATCTTGTTCTCCCACTTTTCAGTCTGCCAGCCTAGGGATAAGAAGGAAAATAAAAGGAAAGAGAGGGGTTGGGGGAAAGAAAAGAAAATACTAACAAGCAGACAAAACACCCACAAATACAAGACAAAAGAAAAAGTAAATAAAATGAAGTACACTGCCTCTCCAAGTCTCTTGTTATGTGCCAGTGGGAAGCCAGAAGCTGCTGTTTTTAAGGCCAAAAAGTTAGGCCAGAATCCCTACTTGTCCCTCAGGGATAAAATATGAAAGAGAGAAAGAAAGAAAGAAAAAGCTAACCAAAAAAAGAAATAAAGGAAAACAGAAAGTGGTGCACCAGCTCTTTATGTCCTTTTAGATGCTGGTCCAGAAGATTCTGCTTCTGCGAAAAACCAAGGCTAGCGTCTGTGCTGGGCCATCAGGGATCCACCAGACTAAACAACACAAAGGGAAAGAAGAAACCCAAGCAATGAAGAAGTGAGCTGGGTATGTAAGCCTGGTAGATGCTGGTGTGAGATTAGAAGCTTCTGCTGCAGAGAGGGTCTAAACCAAGGCCAGAGCCTATGCTAGGCCCTCAGGGATCTGCCAGGCCAAGAACCATTCACACACACAAGGGAAACAAAACAAAACACTAGCTCTTTACAACCAGCTAGACACTGAGGGGATGCCAGAAGCACTGCTGCCCAGAGGGTGGAAACTGAGGCCAGCTGCTGTGCTGTCTCTTCAGGGAACCCCCAGATCGACATTAACCCTCAAACCCAACTTTTAGAGGACGAGGTTTCTTCTGCCAAACCAGACCCCAGAGAGCCATTCCTGGAATCCAGGCTGCGTTGCTGCTAACTGTAGCCGCTTCCGCAGCTGACGTCAGGGGGCTGAGCAATGGCGGCTCGTCACCGGTTCATGCTTCCACTTTAAAAAGCTGAATTCTCAGCAGCCTCTCACTTCTTCTGGCATTCCTATAGTTGTTCTAAATGTTCATCCTGGTTCCGGCTCACTACCTAGTTATTTCTAGTCTACTTTTCCCACGCTTTCATTTTTCTAGCGGAAGAAACGAATTGTAAAACTTCTTACTCTACCATTTTACACCTGTGCTCTGCCTACAACTGAATTTTTAGAATTAGTTTTATAATAAGAAGTTAAGAACGTGGACATTTTAGCCCTATAAAAATAAATTGGGAGATATTCATTTTATGCTAACTTGATTCCCCTGAATAACATAGTTAGTAAATTACTCACTATTATTTTGGCCATCAGGAAAATTAAGACTGCAAGAAAAAACATCCAATATTCAAAATATTAGGTCCGTTCTTGTATCTTATACTGTATATCAGAACCTGCTTAAAGGATTTCTTTTCAACATAAATGAATACCTTCAACAAAAGGTGTCTGATTAAATCAAGCACCACCCAGAGTCATAAAACAGTATTCTTTCTTCTAAGGTTTAAGTTTTGTTGGTTATTCCTGATAAATGGAATTACTCACACACCCTTTAGCTACCACACACATCTGTAACAGGTGAATGAACATCTTGATTTGTCCACTGCTCCTCAATTTGTATTTAATCCACATAAAATAATTGTTGCAAATCTAACATTCCCATTGTGACAAATAGTGACTCTTTAGCTTTTCAGGCATGTTTAGATCATCACATGAAAAGAAATGCTTTTGTTTATCCCATTAAAAAAAGTGTTTGGTTGTAAAATCTTTACCACACAAGTGGATCCCTCATCCTCCTACCAGCTTTCTAAATTGTCCTTAAATATTTCACATCATTCTAATGCTGAGGGAAAAAAATTTATCAAATATTAAAAAATTAGACAATGTATATTCTAAAAATAATCTTAAGACAAATATACTGGAAATCCAATCCCTTGTGTCACAGTGGGGGTTTTTGTTTGTTTTTGGTTTTGTTTTGCATTTTTTTGTTTTAGTGGGCAAAAACCAGGGAGTTTGCTGCACTAAATGTCCTACTTCTCCACAGAAATACTTTTCATTGCTAATTTCTAAGATTGTGTGATACATAACATCAACCCTTATATTCCTCTGAGGATTCAGTTATCACAAATCTACTGGATGGTCACTCTTTGATTTAGCCCTCCATGGAACCCAATTCTGAGTCATTAACATAAAAAAAGTCATGTTAATTCTTTGGATCCTGGAATTTACCCTCTCTCTTACCTCTCTTCTTTCTCCCATCATTCCTCCTCTTTTCTCTAAATGCTTTGGGGAAAAAATCCAAAAGCCCTTCTAAGATAGAGGGACTACAAACAAATTTTGTGATAACCTGTTGAAGAGAGAGATTCTCCTAGTTCTTGGCCAAATCTTGAAGGTGGGTCAAAGTGAGAGGAACAATATATTACTCTATTTGTGGAAAAACATTTCTCTGATAATCTAGGCAGAAGGAAGGTTAAGAGCATCAAACCCACCCTGTATCACTTGTCTTGGTGTCTAGAAAGCCATTGTTAATATGCAAATATGCTCAACTGTTATTTATACCATTTTATGTTTTAAATATAGGGAAACTATAAAGTGGTGATCATAGAAAACACACAGGATAGGTGTGCTGATACCACATCTTTCTACCTTCTCTTCAGGTTTATAAAAAAAAATAAAACCCAAAAACCTACATTTTTAAAAGCCTGAAATTATTCTCCAGATGGTTTGTATCATCTATTTCATTAGTTATTAAAATATCAAAGGGTGAACTAAACTTGTGTCTTAGATATTAAAACAGAGTAGTCAAGTTCCTGAGCTCTGGAATCAGACTGCCTAAGTTGAAATCAAGCTCTGCCATTTGCCAATTGTGCAACCTTGGGCAAGTTACTTAATTACTCTGACTCAGTTTGCTTTTCTGTAAAATATGAACGATTGAAGTAGCAGCATCATAAGGTTAATATGAGATAAACAACTGAAATAATAAATGTAATGCCTGACATTTAATAAGTGTTAAATAAATATAATTTGTTTTCTTTTTTCCCCTCTAACACTTGCAAATAAAAGCAAAGGGAAATTCCGTAGGCTCTGGGTCAACCTAAATCAAATAGGATAATCAATTGTGGGCTGACTATGTGTCATGAAATATTATGACTATGGGGCTATCAAGATTTGCTTTAACAGAAAGGTAGGAGCAGAGTCTGCCGTCATCAAGTGCTTGTTAAATAAGTAAGTGAACAAATAATTATAGTAGTGTGTTCGTGAAAAAAACAGAACTGATGCCAATGACGTACTTTTTAGCCCCAGCTTCTCCAGTTACTAGCTGTGTTACCTTGAGCAAGTCACATGATCTCTGAGGCTCAATTTTCTCATATGGATAAAGAGGGAATAATATACACATATCAGACATTTGTCATGGGAATTAAAAGAGATTACTTATGTAAAACTTAAAAATATGAACAGCATATTCATATATTCATATATGAATATAAATTGGGTAAGTTAAATATCCTTCACTTTGGAGACAATAAGAAACAGGAAAATATAAATAAAGCACTAAAGCACACATGCTCAGCCCGAGATCCCTCCTTTGTGAAGCCTTCCTTGCTTCCACAGTATTCTTCATTCCCAGACATTTGTTGGTCACTCCTGCCTTTATGACACAGATTTGTCTCATAATTCCTCATGAGTCTATGGTCTATAAAAAGGAAAGATGTCCTATTTGCCCCCATATCCCCAGCACTTAGCTCAGAGACAAACACAGTGAATGGTGCACAGCAAATAATTTTAACAAATGATTGAATGCTGAAATGAAAGAATGCAGTCTTCTGATATTAAAGATAGGACATATTATTTCTTGGGATGAGTGGCCAAAAAAAATTCCATACGACTCCTTCCCTAACAAGATTGCCTTCTGCATTTATATCTACAGTCCATGATTCTTGATATTGTCATAATTAGAAATGCCATGCCAGCATTCCAGTCAGGCTGACAGCTCCTCTGTTAGGTAGATAAGGACTCCAGCCTGCTGGTGGGGCTGAAGCTGCATAGACATCTGGAAAGAAAACTTGAAATCCTGTTGCAGAGCCAGAAAAGAGGCATTAACTTCCTGAATATGACACTCATACAATTGTGTTGGAACAAAATTGGCTATGAATCTAGCAAGCCCTGGACCTGCCTGCTTATTCTCCAGAAAGACTTTATGTATTATGTTGACTACAACAGGAGATAGGCAAGGGTTTTAACAGACAAGCAGAAAAGAAAATAGAATGTTATTTAAAACACATTCCTAGACTCCTTCTCAAGTGAAAACCCAGCAACTCTAAGTGACAGTAAAATTTAAACACTTCTATATATGATTAGATCACTCTCCTCTCATCTTGGCTGCAGTCCCATGTGAACAGCAGAAGCCTGTACTGTCTAGTATGCCATAAGCAGAGAACCAGTCCTTACATTCAAGCAGAACAGATTTATATGGAGAGTTCTGGTTAACTTGTAAACAATTTATAAACTAAAGCATTTAGCAATCTTGATTAAAGGTTCAAATCCTTATACCTCATTGCCAGTGAAATATAGGGTTTCACTGTTCCAGTAACTATGCTTTGGAGATTCTTGGGGGGAAAAATCCTACTTTATAGCTAGAGAAAGTTTTAATATTTTAATCAGCTAAACTAAAAAAAAAAAAATGCTTATGGGGGGGGGGAATCTTAGTATTTGTATATGTATGAAATGCTTTATATAAACTTCTTCAAAATATTCGCCCTCTGAACTAAAAAGAAACAGGTTTTATAGTGAATAGTGGCTAGAAAGTTCAAGCCAATTTTTAAAATATGGGAATTTAACCCAGTCAGATAGAATGTCAGAAAATGGGTTGCAATTTTTCTTTAATACATATTTAACTCAAGATCTCCAAATTTTAACTCTTCCACATTTAACAATGCTGAATCAGTGTAAAGAATCAATTCCCCTTTAAATTTGCTTTTATCAACCCAAGAAGGCTTAGTGATCTGTCTATCTAATCCATCCCTTCTCTTCCTATTTAATGGAACCAATGAAATTCCATTGTACTGAGTGTCAGAATCATAGAAGTGGTGCCTAAATGAAACATCTATTTAAAAATTCTGTTACTAGGATCTGGAAAGAGGCCAAAAACTCAACATGCCAATATCCTCAACTGGAAGCCTTTATTTGCCTGGAAGTTCCTCAAGATTAAGGATTGGGTCTTGGTCATCTGTAAATTCTTAGTACTTCGCACAAACCTCTATACTTAGTGAAATCTCAAAAGATATTGGTTAGTTAATGAATGAATTGATTATAAATTTCACTAAAATAAAGCTTTCTCTGCTCAGCTTATACAGGTAAAGCAATACTCTGTTCTTTAAATCTTGACTTAATGTACCCTACCACAGGCTAACATATATTTTTGTAGTAAGTCTATTGTAAATGAGTAAAAAGATTAAAAGGTGGAGAGAACTGGCAAAATCTAGTATTGGTAATAGGTGTATAGATGAAGCAAAGGTAGACAGACATGAAGAGGAAGAAAGTTCGAAGCACTCCACAAGGGATAAAGTAAGTAGCAGAACTTAGTTTTATCACAAAATCAACTCTTTTCATTTAAAAAGAATTTCCTAAGGGATTTTTTAAAAATCACAATCAATGAAAAGATCTTTAAAGAAGAAAAAAGAAATGACTCACTTTAATTCAATCCAATAAAAGCTTTTCTTTATTTTCTGAGTAATAGATTCCCTTTCCAGGCCCGCCAAAGCCAGGTCTCTCTAGTCAGCAGAAAATGAGGTTGAGCAATTATTTGTTGAATTTTAATTTAAAGAGTTGTAGATCAGAATAATTTAGGTCAATTTATGATCAAGGACTCATGACGGCCTGATAGCCTTCAGTATTTGAGTTAATGATCCCTCAGCGTGGTAGTGAAAAGAACACTGGATAAGAGGTTAGGAGAGTTGATGCTTTTTTCAAATTCACCATTTAACTAGCAACTATTAATCTCTCTGGACCAGAGTTTTATCCTCTGATCATTGTGGCTAAGATTTGCACAATAGAATTGTTTTAATGAGCAATGAAACACTATATGTAAATAGCTTTATAAATATAAAGTGTTATGTAAATATAATGAATTCATTGATAAAACTCCCTCCCCATACCATTCCCACACCACACAGTCTATAAGTCATGTGTTCTTTTCTTTACTACATTATCAAAGGCATATAGTACAGACATTATCATAGATCTGGGATAGTTTGGCATTAAAATATAAAAGAAAATGTATTGGGAGAAAAACATGATCCAATGCACATGCATTAATATAAAATAAAGCAGCTTTTGGAAAAATCAGTTCCTCTGTCCTATTTCGACTTTGATAAGGCATATTAGTATGTATAATGTGTTATTTTTCATTTATCCATAATGAGTGAACTTAGTGTTTCCAATGGAACTAAAATTGAGTTTGTTTCCACTTTACTAATGTTAAAATTTTATAGCACCAGTCTTTTAGCTAGATATGTATAAATTCACATACCATAAAACAGCTTTTTAAAAGTAGAAAATATCATTAGGCATTTTGTGTGCAATGAGTACAGATGCATGCCTGATGCTTGCCTTTGTTACCATCATTAGGGATAATAGTTTATACTATAAGCCATGCAAATATTGGCAATTAATTAGGACTTGTTTAGAAATTTTGGATTCATTTGAAACTTAACCTAAATGAAATTTGAATGAGTGCAACCACATTAACCCACCACAAACCCTGCAAATTTTTCTCCAAAATTTAACATCACTTTAAATCTTCCATAGAAACATATGACTTAAGCAACAAAAACATTACTATAAGGACCAAGAAATTAAAATAGAAATGTTATTAGTTCCTTTAGCTAGGGACAGCTGTTTTCTTGTTGTTCCTTTTGTTGTTGTTGCTGTTTTTTTTGTGTGTGTTTGCTTTTAGCAAGGGATCTAGTTAAATTTTCTTTAGATTTAATCGTCAAACCTAGTAAGAAAGTGGGAATACATGGAAAATAAACCTGACATTGTCCAGAGGAAAAGAAAATAGCTTTTTATACCTGAGTTATTGGAATGTTTTCAGACATTAAAAATCATTTCATAAGAGGAAGATTAAATAATAACTCCTGCTTGGCTTTTCTTTTTTTTTTTTTTTAAGGTGGTACTGGGTACCGGGAATTGAACCCAGGACCTCATACATGGGAAGCAGGCGTTCAACTTCTTGACCTACATCTGCTTCTTTCTGCTTGGCTTTTTAAATGTTATAGACTTTTGGTTTTGCCACTTTCCTATTTTGGCATAGCCAAATAAAATAACTATTACTTCTGTGAATTCATTAATTATAATCATCCTCGTAGCTGGGCTTGGCCTAAGTATACATTCTAAATATTAAAGATTGACAATTTCTCATTAGTAATTCAACACAGACTTTTAGCTTATAAAACAGATTAAAAGTACGGATCTCAATAAATCTAGGATTCCAGAATTCTAGTTTTAAACTTAAGAAAAATGAAGGTAATCTTTCGGACAGAAAGGAAATCTTTCTTTTACTATGAAAGTGGGGAAAGACTCAGAGATCCTGCAGATCAGTTTTAATTTTACTAATGATAAATTTTTCTAGCTGTTGGCCCTGAAAAGCCATGTCTGCTGGATCATAAGTTTAGTGTTCTTTAGTTTCTATTACTGATGCTCTTGAGTATATGGAAACAAATTGAATATAAAAAACTTCCCTGTAAATATTTTATTTTGGAAAATATAGCTGTTTTTTATCAAAACAATCAGTTGCCTATAATCCAGGTAATGGATTTATTATTTAAAATAAATTAACATATTTAATTTTAATTTCTTAGTTTTAATTTCTAATATGATAAATATCGGTAAATAAAAGCCACATAAACAAAACTCTTTGGGGCCCTCAATAATTTTTAAGAAAGTAAAGGGGTCCTGACACTAAAATGGTGATGGAGTCAAGATAAAGTCACTCCAAAGTGCACATCCTTAAGGATCTGAGGGTCCTGGAAGGACCTAATAGGCAACACCCAGCAATAATATTTGGAAGATACCCAGTAGATTCTTTTTCCCATGCCCAAGTCTTGGACAATTTTTTCTGCCAATGTTTACTAAGAGATCACATTTTATTACTTAAAATAAAAGCTTGAGAGAAGATTTAAAACATGTGTTGGGACCCAGACTTTTAAAAACAAACAAACAAAACAGGATCCTGCCAGCTTTAAATTATAAATTTAGTTTATAGGACTAAATAGGATGAGAATTCTGATATAAATTTTGTAACAATAAATGGCAGAACCTCAAAAGAACAACAAATTCTTTTGCTGCTGCTTTTTAAAATCTGAAGCCCCAAGTACAAAAGCAGTGAGATGTCAATTATGATGTTCTTTATACCTGAATAAGGATGGTAAGGAAGGCCAGTGAAGGCACAAAATGTAACCATGATAGTCTATTTGAGGAGGGAAATCAGGAAGGAGAAAAAAACCAATTCCCTGTGCCCTTTAACATATGTGGGACATCTGGTCACTTTAATGAAGCATATGGATACTAAACATTAGCTGAGTGTTCCTTCTGTTGTTCTTATAGAAACTGTGGAACTCAAGAGACTACAATTACTTATTTTAAAACAAACAAGAAAAAAAGGCAACTTATTTGTTTATAAATTCCATGGTAGAAAGAAGATACAAATTTGAGTTTTAGGGCCATTGTACCATATTTCTGTGCCTGGCGTTAGATAGTTCATAATAGCCTGGCATCCCAAGTTGTTTGGGTATAGATCCCCAATAGGCATAAATAATATAGCATCTGAAAGTAAAAGGACACTAATGCGTATTCTTTAAAGATAGCCAATATTCTATGGAATAAATAATACAGACTTAAAGAATGTAAGATAGCAAGTTAAGGAGCCAACCATTTTAATCTTAAAATTAAACCCAAAGATCTAAATATGAAAAATAAACACATGGAGTTAAAACCTAAAATACAGTTATTAGAAGATAAGAGGAGGGCTGAGAAGGGTACTGTTACTTAATGTATGTAGAAGTTTTAATTAACTTGACTGTAGAAGTGTGGAAATGGATAGAGTTAATGGTAACACATTATAGTGTGTTTATAAATGGGATTGTGGCTGAAAAGGGTAGTCTAGCGATGTAAATGTCAATTGAAAGAAAGCTAGAGAGTAATCTAGGGACTGAATAACACAGTGAACCCAAAGGTGAATGAAAATTGTGGTTGATGGTACAGATGCAAGAGTGTCCTCCTGTGAGCTAGAACAAATTTACATCACTATTGCAGGGTGGTGGGAATGTGGAGAAGCACAGGAAAAACACAATTGGTGTGACCTATGGACTGTGTTTAATAGCAATACTGTAATATTTATGCATCTATGCCAAAGATGAACTGTGTTGATAATGGGAGAGTATGGAAACAGTGTGCCAAATGTACGCTATCGACCATGGTTAGTGGTAATAGACTGATGATGTTCTCTCATAATCTGTAACAAAAGTTCCATCACGGTGTGGTGTGTTGATGGCAGGGTATTGTATGGGAATTCTACACATGTGCATGATTGTTCTGTTAAGTTCACAACCTCTGTAATAAAAATGTATTTTAAAAAATAATAGGGTGGATTGGGGGGAAAATATACCAAATATAAGGTATAGACTATATTAGTACTGAGATTTTGATAATGCTCTTGCACAGTTTGTAACAAATATTTCATAACAATGCAAGGTGCTGGTGGAAGGGTGATGTATGGGACCCCTGTATGATGTTATGAATGTTTATTTTGTAAGTTCACAACTTTTACTATATACTTATTGTTTATGTATGTTCATGTCTGAATGATATACTTCAATAAAATAAAAAAATGGAAAAAAATTAAAACTGAAGTTGAATAATCTTTCTTTGGTAGAATTTATAGTCAAAGGAAGGCTGCATATAGGTAAAGAAGGGAAGTCTTCACTTATTTGGCTTATAGTTTAGGTAAAACTTTAGGAGAGAAACAAGGAGCCTTTTAGGACTTATTGAAAAATTAAGGTATGCTCACCCTTCCTACAAGGAACAAACCACTTAAAAAGACACATCTGGAGAATCGATAGAGACCCCTGGGGATGTTTAGGATTTCTTGACCTCCTCTTCATTAGTGAGCCAAAAATGCTTCAGGAGAAATAGTTCAAGTTGTAGAAAATAGCTAAAAACCTCATTTTATTTAGGAAAACCATATCCTGTCTTCTGATCTTTACTAATGTCTCTTCCTTGATAATAATCCCTCTATGTGTTTTTTATTCACACTTTGAACTACAAATTGTGGCTTAATTTTAAATTGTCTCAGCTTAGGTGGCAAGCAAGCATGGATAAACAAAGCCCTGTCTGAGGATAAGCAAAACAAAAACCAAAAGCAGGTTTGCCAGAGAGATGAGAAAAATTTCAACTCACTGGGTGTTTTCTCAGGTGCTAAATGTTAAATGAAAAGCTCTCTCTCTCTTTTCATCTCTATCTCTCTCTTTTCCTCTTTCCCTCCCTCTCTCTGTCTTTCTCACTTTTTCCATCTTTCTTCCAATTTATGTAGAGTGATAAAATGAGAAAAGTCCTTTTTTTCCCATTGCCAATTTCTTTCATTCCTCCTCTAATAGCATAAAGAAAGAATTATAAACCCTATGAATGAAAATTAATGATCCAGGGGAAATAAACATTTTTTTAAAAATATATACAGCATAGACATTTGTTTTTACAACCTCTCTGTAAGAAATTTCAACTCTTCTCTTTTTCTCTCCCTAAATTCCTTTCTCACCATTATCTCCTATGAACAAATTTAAATTAGCTAAATAAATACCAACTCACTCTTTAAAATTTGGAGTGGTAGGACTTTCTCCAAAAATAATCTGGAAGTACAATTTTAGTTTACATTTTATTTACACTGAAACCTAATTTTTTATTATAAAACTGAGTGGACTGCTTTTTCTGTGTCTGCTCTTACATTTTAAATTTCTTAATTTTAGTAAATTTAAACTCACAGAGTTATGACAGCAATAGCAAATGTAGCCAAATAGCCTCTACCATTACCCATTTCCCCACTATGTGCCAGGCATGTAAATTTAATGATACAGTTTTTAAAAATAATAATAGGAAAATTATATATATTATATTCATGTAGCTTTCTCCTCTATACTACTCAAACCCTAGAAATGTGCAAAATATTCCAATGGAAAAAATCAAGTAACATAATTTGGAATAGTGGAATATTAACTTCTTTTTCTAATGTCAGATTCTGTCCATTTTGACAACATTTTGTATTGTGTATTATTAAAAAACATTCCATATAGATTTCTTTTCTAGATGTTAGTAAAAATTGTATTTCATTTTACTAATATAGAAGAAATCTCAAGCATATTTCTATCCAGAAGAATAAGTACAAATTAGAAAAATTAAAATATGCACTTAATATGAAAGAAAACCTTGTTTGGATTTCACTAAATCAGAGTTCCAAGACAAACTAACTGCTTTTTGTTTGTCTTGTTTTGGTTTTTGATTTGGAAACTTATTTATTTACCTTTTTTCTTTATTTTTTTTAAAAAGATCTTTAGATTACATAAATTTTACACTGAAAATATAGGGGATTCCCATATACCCCACCCCCTTCCCCTCCCACACTTTCCTCCATTAACAACATCTTTCATTAGTGTGGTATATTTGTTACAATTGATGAACACATTTTGAAGAATTGCTACTAAGCATGTAATATAGTTTACATTATGGTTTACACTTTGCATCGCACAATTTTATAGGTTTTGACAAAATTTACAATGACTTGTATCCGTCAGCACCACCTGCCTCATTAACAGGGGGCTCTTATCAACAGTTTACTACGTAATGGCCCTACTTCTATAAGCACAGGCTCAAGGTGCACACAGGTGTTGCAGCTGCTTTTTCAAGCTTTAAGGCCGTCAAGGTTATACACAGGCCACGTGTCAATTTGGGGCAAAGTTACAAATCACCTCTCTAGACTTGAATCTCCACACCTTTAAATGAGGCTAATTTGCAGGGTGATGATTGGGAGAAAAATTAACTTTGTCAATAGCTCAAAGCTCTTTAGAGGTAAGTAGTATGTGGTTATAGGTTACAATAATTGCTTTTAAGTGTTGGATCCTTATATATTAACAGTATTTGTCAAAGTTTTTCTTCTATGTATGTAATGTTTGGAAAACAGTGAAATTTGATATTTTGAAAGTCAGTAGACCAGAAGCTTTGCTATTCTATGGAATAAATAAATAAATATGTTATTAGTTTCATCGGGCATTTTAAAACTTTATTCCTTGTTGTAAAAAAGTAATCATAACATTTCCCACTCCACTTTTTACAGAGAATTTGTTAGGATTAATGACATTATGTAAAGCACTTTAAGCAAATTAAGCAAGTACCATCATGTGAAGCATAAGCACTATCTTAATTGCAAAAAAAAAAAAAAAAGGATTCAATCCAGCCTACCCCACCTCCCAGGTTATTAACCCTTGAGACTACCTATGGACCTGGGGTGGGGGATTAGAAAGTCGATGGATCTGAGAACATTTAGAGGCTCAAGAAGAGGCTTCCATTACTATTGGTGACTGGTTCTAATCCAAGCTCCTTTAAATACTCTGCCTTGTGTACCTTAAGGGAGACTTTGTGCCTTTCGTTTACAATGACTGGAAAAATTTGGTCAAAGTAGAGTTTTCACAAGCTCATCAAAGGCATTCTTGCTCCAACCTTCCAGATAATGTCCAGGCCACCTGTCTAAGTTTGTTTCACACTCCCAGCTTCTGGCCATTAATAAGTTTGGTGAGAAACTTTTCATGTCATGATTATACCTGTCTTCAAAATAATGGAAAGAGGAAAGCAATCTACCCATGTCTTAAAAGCTCAAGGTAGGGTCCAATATGGTTTAAGACAACCAATCACTGATACTGGCTTTTGAGTTACCAAGAACAATTAAATTTTGTTGTTAGAAAAGAGTAAGTAAAGAAGGTAGCATGTGTTTAAAACAGAGGATATGACACCTACAAAAGTTGCCTAGATCACATCAAAAGGAGATCAAATCAAGGCTTGAAGGAATAAATTTCCCCTGTAGGATTCAGGAGCTTTCTCTATCACTAGAAAAACGCACACTTCAATGACCGTATCTTTAAAATCTCAGATGGTCATTTTCTAGAGAGAAATATTAACCATTGGTGATTCCTTCCTAGAAATCAAGTAGATACAATGTTTAACACGTGTCTGAAAAGAGAGCAATCATTAGGATTTCCAGACCAGCAAATAATGATCACATTTATCAATATGTGTATTAGTCAGCCAAAGGGGTGCTGATGCAAAGTACCAGAAATCTGTTGTCATTTATAAAGGGTATTTATTTGGGGCAGAAGCTTATAGTCATAAGGTCATAAAGCGTAAGTTACTTCCCTCACCAAAGTCTGTTGCCACATGTGGGAACAATATGGCTGCAGGTCTCTGTGAGGGTCCAGCCTTCTCCTTCCTCCTAAAGCTCTGTGGTCCCAACTCCTTCTATTCTCAGCTGCAGACTAGCATAAGGGTTGTCTCTCTCCCTAGGGCTCATTTCTTTCTGGGCTTTCTCAGCTGCAAACTACTAGGCAAACAGTTTGACTCTCCCCTGGGTTTCTAGCACCCAAAACTAAACTCTCCATGTTCTCCTTTTCTGTGTATTTTCTTCCCTGTCTTTGATTGAGCATCCGTTTATATACCCCACAACTATAGGCTAGCTGTAGGCGGGGACTCAAACCGAGTTGCCCTAACGACGTGGTCAAATAAAAGCCCTAATCTTGATTTAATAAAGTAAAAGTGAAACCTTTGAGCCTAATACAATCGAATATGCCCAGAGGAACAGACCAGTTTACAAACACAATCCAATATCTATTTTGGAATTCATAAACAATACCAAACTGTCACAATATGTTTTTTTTTTTAACTTTATTTTGTACACTTAATAATTGAAAACATAAACAATTAAAAACTAAAAAGTAAACACAGATGAATAAATATATACATTTCTCAATTAAATGTAATGGATACATGTAATTTTTTTTTTTTGAATCAAACAATATATTACACAATATATTTGGTTCATAGTAATGCATTCATACAGTATTTGTCCTTTTGTGTCTGGCTTGCTTCACTCAACATAATGTCCTCCAGGTTCATCCATGTTGCCATATGCTTTATGACTTCATTGCTTCTTACAGCTGCATAATATTCCATCGTGTGAATAGACCACAGTTTGTTTATCCATTCATCTGTTGATGGACACCTGGGTTATTTCCAACTTTTGGCAATGGTGAATAATGTGGCTATGAACATCGGTGTGCAGATGTCTGTTCGTGTCACTGCTCTCAGTTCTTCTGGGTATACACCCAGTAGTGGTATTGCAGGGTCACATGGCAAGTCTATATTCAACTTCTTTAGGAACTGCCAAACAGTCCTCCATAGTGGTTATACCATCCTGCATTCCCACCAACAGTGAAGAAGTGTTCCTAGACACAATATGTTTTTAATATTCATATCTCCCATTTCTATTTTTGTCTTTATATATTTATCTAAAAAACTAATAATAACCAATTCTAATTTTAAAGGAAATATTTACTATGATACCAGCTGTTGATTTGAGTTCATTGTTCTTCAGTGGTTAAAGATAATTACTTCCACCATATTTTAAAAACTGGAGTAAAATTTACCTAAAGCAATATGCATAGATATTAAGGGCACAAATCAATGAGCATTAATAAATTTATACACCACTCAGGTCATGCACCACAAGTTACTATCAGACCAATCAAGGCAACATTTCCTTTCCCCCAAAAGGTTCCCTCATAGCCACTTCTAGTCAATCCACAATCCCCATATAGACAAGCACTGCTCTGATTTGTATTGCCATATATTAGTTTCAGTGTTCTTGAATTTTGTATAAATTAAAACATTCCATTTCTTTTGTATCTGGCTTCTTGAACTCAGCAAAATGTTTTGAGATTCATCCATGCTATTGTGTGCATCAGTAGTTCACTCTCCTTTTCAGTCAACTTCATTGATAAATAATTACATAAAATAAATGCATCCATTTTAAGTGTAGAGTCCAAAGAATTTTGACAAATATATATATACCCATATAAAGATACAGAGCATTTCTATCACCTAAAATATTACTATATGCCCCTTCGAACCCAGGACTTCGTATGTGGGAAGCCAGCACTCAACCACTGAGCCACATCGACTCCCAAGTTGGTTTTTCATTCGTTTGCTTGTTTGCTTTTTGATTTTAGGCGGAACCAGGGATCAAACCCCAGACTTCCCGTGTGGGAAGCAGGTGCTCAACTGCTTGAGCCATATCTGTTTCCCCCACCCTGAGATTTTGATTGAAATTAAATTTAAAAAGAACCTTGCCCTTACAATTGAGTCTTCTAAGCTATGAACATTGTATATTTCTCTATTTATTTAGATCTTGTTTAATTTTTCACAGTAAACCCAACAATGATGTGTTTTAATTTTTAGTATATAGGTTTTGCTTATCTTTTGTTAAATTTATTCCTAAGAATTTTATTTTAGACTTTTTAACATTTTATAGAAAATGCTATATAGCATTTTATAATGTTGTTTTCCAATTATTTACTGCTAAAATAGAGAAATATAACTCAATTTTGTTATATTAATCTTGTATCTGCAACTTGGCTAAATTTGCTTCTTAGTTTTAACAGTTATTTTGTGGATTCTTTAGGATTTTCTTTATAAAGAATAATGTCATTACAAATACAGACAGATTTCCTTCTTCCTTTCAAATCTGTATTCCTTTTATTTATTTTTCTTGGCTTATAGAATTGTCTGGAGCATCCAGTACTATTTTAGATGGAAGAGGTGGGTATAAATATCCTTGCCCTGATCCCAAATTTAGGAAGAAAGCATTTAATATTTCCTCTTTGATTATAATTTCAGCTGTATGTTTTCAAATACACACTTCATCAGATTGAGGAATTTCCTTTCCAATCTTATTTTGCTGAGAATTTTTATCATTAATGTGCACGGAATTTTGTGAAATTATTTTTCTGCATTTGTTCTTTTTTCTTCTGTTAATATGCAATTATAAAATTATTTTTTGCATTTTAAACTAAACTTGAATTCATGAGATAAATATCACAAGGTCACGATATATTATCATTTTCATATTTCTGGATTTGATTTGCTAATACTATTCTTAAGGATATTTGATCGATGTTCATCAGGTATGTGAATCATTAGTTTCTTTTAATGTCCTTATTTGATTATCATGTCAAAGTTATTCTGATCTCATAAAATGGGTAGAAAATATTCCCTCCTTCTCCACTTTCTCAAATAGCTTGTATAATATTGGTATTATTTCTTCCTTAAATGTTTGATAGAATATACCAGTGAGACCACCTGGGCCTGGCTTTCTTTGTGAAAACACTTTTTATAAATAATCAATTATTTTAATAGCTATAAGTCTATTTAGAGTCTCTCTTCTTGTGTCAGTTTTAGTAAGTTGTGTTTCTTTAAAGAAATTTGTCCATTTCATACAAGTTGTCACTTATTGGCATAAAGCTTTTCTTAATATTCTTGCATTAATCTTTTAATACCTGTAGGAGCTGTAGTAATTGATGATATTGGCAATTTGTATTTTCTCCCTTTTATCTTAATCAGTCTTGTAGATATTTATCAATATTTTCAAAGAACCAACATTTGGCTTTATTATTTTTCTCATTTTTTTGTCTCTTTCTCATTCACTGATTTGTGCTCCTACATTTATTGTTTCCTTCCTAATACTGATTTTTGGTTTAATTTGCTCTTACATTTCTATTTTCTTAGAGTTGAACCTTAGCTCATTAAGTTTACCTTTTATTTTTTCAAATGTAAACATTTAAAAGTCAAAGCATTGCTTAGGCTCATCCCAGAAATGTGACCTGTTGTATTTTCACTCTCATTAGGCTTGAAATATTATCTAATTTCTCTTGTGACAGCTTTTTAACACAAAAGTTGCTTAGAAGTGATATTTTGTTTTTAATATTTAAAATTAGGGATTTTGAAACTCTTGCAAATGTATTGGGGTATAATTGAAGAACAATAAACAGCATATACTTAAAATGTACAATTTGATAAGTTTTGACATATGTGTCACCCATAAAGCCATTACCACAATCAATCAAACAAATATTTCCATAACCCCCAAAAGACTCCTTTGGAACTCCTCCCTCACATCCTTATCTACAGAGAGAAACCCATAGAAGCTGAGAGAAAGCCATGAAGCAAGAAGGTGTGGACAACAGATTCTGGAAGAGAAGACAAAGACCAGCAGATGCAGCTATGTGCCTTGCCATGTGATATGGGAGACCAGGATCGCCAGCAGCCAGTCTTTGGGCAGAAAGCATCAATTCATGATGTTGATGATGCCTTGAGTTGGACATTTTCTCAGCCTCAGAACTGTAAGCTTACAAGCCAACTAAGCCCCATTGTAGAACCCAACCCATTTCTTGTACATTGCTTTCTGCAGCTTTTAGCAACCTAAAACAATAATATACACTGTTTTATTATGTGGTAGTTTGAATTATGTATTCCAATTTAGACATGTTCTTAATCTTAATCTGCATTCCGATGGGTTTGAACAAATTGTAAATAGCACCTCTTGAAAATATAATTTTAGTTAAGGTGTGGCCCAAATGAATGAGAGTGGGTCTTAATCCGGATTACTGTATAGAAAGATCCTGAAAGTCACAGGAGCAAGAAAAGAGAGGAACTCACTATGTGATGGGAGGCAGAAATATAAGCCAAGGAATCCCTAAGAGTGCAAACAGCCAGCGCCAGAACACTACTGTTTTGGAGGAGAAAGAAGCCTTACCTATATCTTGATTTTGGATTTCTTTTAGACTCAAAACCATCAGCCACTAAATTCCCATTGTTTAAGCCAACCCATTGTTGTGGTATTTGTGATACCATCTCTGTCAAACTAAGACATCTTTCACTCAGAGTAATGATTTTGAGATTCCTCCACATTACTGAATATATTAATAGGTTGTTCATAATATTTTTGAGTAGTATTCCATCGTATGGATGCACCATCATTTGTTTATTCATTCACAAGTCAAGCATTTGGATTATTTCCAGTTTGTGGCTATTATAAATGAAGCTGCCATGGACATTCATGTGCAAGTCTTTGTGTGGCATATGTTTTCATTCCACTTTGGCAAATACCTAAGAGTGAAATGGCTAAGTCATATGGACAATGGATGTTTAAATAATAATAAACCATCAAACTTTTCCAAAGTGGTATGCCATTTTATTTTCCTACCAGAAGTATATGAAAATTGCAGTCCCTATATAACATTGTTATGGTCAACTACTTGTATTGTTTTTAGCCAGCCTAATTTGGCAGCAGCTTAAATCTCTTATTTTCAGCCATCTAGCTGTTGCTTTCCTCTGAGCCTCTTGGAGTGTCTCCAGTCCATATGTAGTCAGTGGCAGTTTATATGAAAATGTTGTGGTTCCCCACCTGTGGATTCATCCTTTTCAGAATAACCTCCTCAATTTCCAGCCCCTTTAGAGACTCAAACCCTCTCCTTTGATACCACAAGCTAATGAAACTATGGTTTTCTGCTTGAATTCTATCTGGCCCATGTCACAGACAGATTCTATTATATATATATATATATATATACACACACACACACACAAATACACACACATATAGACACATTTTATTTTATTTATGATCTGAGAAAGTGTTTTGCATAATTTCAGTCTTTTAAAATTTATTGAGACTTGTTTTGTGACCCAACATATGGTCTATCCTGAAGAAGGATCCATGAACACTTGAAAAGAAAGTATATCCATCTGTTTTGGGGTACAATGCTCTATAGATGTCTGTTAGGTGTAGTTCGTTCATCATATTATTCAAGTTCTCTCTTTCTTTCTTTATCCTATGTCCAATGTTCTATCCAATACTGAGAGTGGTGTATTGAAGTCTCCAACTATTATTGTAGAGAGATCTATTTCTGCCTTCAGATTTGCCAGTGTGTGCCTCATTTATCTTGAGGCATTCAGGTTAGGTGCATAAACATTTGGTATAGCTATTTCTCAGTGAATTGCCCCTTTTATTAATATATAATGACCTTCTTCATCTCTTAACAGATTTGCATTGGAAATCTATTTTGTCCAATATTAGTATCACTACTGTAGCTCTTTTTTGGTTACTATTTGCATGGAATACTTTTTCCAACCTTTTACTTTTAACCTGGTTGTGGCCTTACATCTGAGGTGGGTCTCTTGTAGAGAACATATAGATGACTCATTTTTTTTTTTAATCTTTTCTGTCAGTCTATGTCTTTTGATTGGGGAGTTCATGCCATTAACATTCAAAGTTATTACTATAAAGGCATTACTTACTTCATCCATTTTGTCCTACAGCTCTCTGTTGTCATATCACTCCATTGTCTGTCTTCTTATCCTTTAGTTTATACTTCCTAATAATCTTCATTTCTAAACTCTTCTCTAAATCTCTTGCCCTCATTTTTTCCTTTCAGGCTGCAGCACTCCCTTTTGTATCTCTTGTAATTCCGGTCTTTTGGTAACCTATTCTATCAGTTTTGGTTTGTCTGTGAAGAGTCTGGACTCACCTTCATTTTTGAAGGACAGTTTTGCTGGATACAGAGTTCTTGGCTGAAAGTTTTTCTTTTTCAGTACCTTACCTACATCATACCACTTTCTTCTCACCTCCATGGTTTCTGATGAGAGGTCAGAACTTAATCTTATTGAGCTTCTCTTGTATGTGATGCTTTTATTTTCTCTTGCTGCTTTCAGAATCCTCCCTTTATCTCTGATATTTGTCATTCTGAATAGTAGGTGTCTCGAGGTAAGTCTATTCAGATTTATTCTATTTGGGGTGTATTGTCCTTCTTAGATATTGATATTTATGTCTTTCATAAGGGTTGGGAAGTTTCCAGTCATTATTTTCTCAAATATTCTTTCTGCCCCTTTTCCATTCTCTTCTCCTTCTGGGACACTGATAATGCAAATGTTAGTGTGTTTCACATTGTCATTCAATTCCTCGAGACTCTGTTGCATTTTTTCCATTGTCTTCTCTTTCTGTTCTCCGGTATTCTCCAGTTCAGATGTTCTGTCTTCAAAATCACTAATTCTGCCTTCAAGCAATTCAGATCTGTTCTTATGTACCCCCAATGTATTTTTAATCTCATCCATCATGTCTTTCATTCCCATAATGTCTGTTACTTTTCTTTTCAGGCTTTCAAATTGTTCTTTTTGCTCACCCAGTATCTTCTTAATATCCTTGATTTCTCTAATCATATTTTCTTTTAATTCCTTGAAGTGATTTAGGAGAGTTGTGTGATTTTCACTGATTAATTGTCTTAAATCCTATATCTGTTCAGGATATTTGGTTAGTTCTTTTGGCTGGGCCATGTCTGCCTGTTTCCTAGTATGGCTTGTAATTTTTTGCTGATGTCTAGGCATCTGAATATGTTGGTGAATTTACTGTGATGGCCAATTTCTCTTTCTTGTCTATTGGGTTTTTTGTTGTTGTTGTTTGTTTGTTTATTTTCCTGCAGCTCTTCTTTGATATTTGGTTCAACTTGTTCTAAGTCTTTAAAACTGCCTGACTTAAGTTATCAAAATCGGGCCGGGGACTCACTAGTGGGATGCAGATTTTCTCACAGGGCGTAAGATACAGAGAGTACCGTAAACAGTTTTTGTCCATGCAATTTCCAGACCAGCCAGCAGATGGTGGTCATCAGCTCAACTTTCCACTGAGATGTTTCAGTCTAGACTTTCCTGGGTTCCTTTGTTGAATCCCCAGATCAGAGATTCAAAGTGGGCTCTGCTGGCCAAATTCACTGAAGAAAAGCACCCCGACTCCCCCTCCCTTTTTCCTTGGAACAGCTGACAGGGAGAAAGATGTCTGTTCACTTCCAGTTAGCCGCAGTGAGCCAGGGATTTTATCCAAGCTTAATATCTTGAAGGTGGGGGAGCCTTTCCCAGTTCCCGCGGGGGCTTAGTAACTCATGTTTGCTGTCTCAGCTTCTTCATCTCTCTATCCCTTACCCTTCTGGGAGTTGTGTAGCACTATTCTTGTCTGCTGATCCCCAAAGCAGGTCCCTCAGACAGCTTTTGGCTCTTTCTGCATTGTTTTTGTGAGAGCATTGAGCTCTGCCTGTTAGTCCATCACTATCTTCCCACAATCCCCTCCCCTCTCTAATAAGTTTTCCACAGATAAGCTTTTATATGAAAGGTACATGGAACTCACCCATGTTTCAAGGGTTGAATTCCCAACAGTGTCTGCCTACTTTGGTAGCTCTTCAGTATTTTTTAAAAAATAAAAATCACAAAACAATCCACTGTATTTGACCATGGTACTCCTTTACCCTTTTGGTTAACATCTTTCTTTTTCCTTCCAAGTTGGTTAAAATAAGTTTTCCCTACTTTGGTTTTATTTTTCTTGCCATCCATTACCTCCTTTAACTATTATGGAATAGATTAAATTTGTGCCACTCTACTAAACTGTTCATATAAAAGTCACTAACAAGGTATTCTTCAGCAGGCCAAAAGGCCTATTCACTGTTAAGTCACATTGGAAACTTTTGACCTGCCTTGTCTTTTACTAAGTGGATCAACCCCAACTTTTTAAACTCAACCTTCAGCTTTAATATTTTTTATTTTTTAATCTCTCTAAGGCAAATTATTTGTGATGTTACCCCTTCTAAACTAAAGAATGGTTCTTTTTGACAACTGTATAAGATTAAAATTTTGCACTGAGATATACTTAAAACTGTCAAGTAAGCAGCAGACATTAATCTGCATTTAAAAAGTAGAATATTTGTAAAACTTGCATAGGTGCTAAAAAAATCAGTCAGGGATTGAGAAGGAGTAAAGACAACATTTTTCTATATATTCTTTAAATTCCAGCTCAACTACTCCTCAAAAAAAAAGGCTGTGTTTTCTCTGCTCAATTTCCTAACACTGTTTAAAAAGAACCTGTTAGAAAAAATAAGGAAAGCTCTAACAAGGAGACGATAACTGGGGAACTGCCCTGTATCTGGCTTCATTTCTGGAAAAATAACTCTTCTGCCAATTAGATACCGGAACTTATAGGGCTTTTATAAGGCAAAGTGGTCAGGCTGGCTCAAAGGAAAGCTATAGCCAAACTCATAGGAAAATATGTCACACATGTTGTGTCATCAGAAGACACAACATGAAGTCAAGCTACAAGTGGGTAAAAAATATTCTTGAGGACTCAGGAAATAGAAGGGTTCCTTTCTTAAGCAGTTGGTGACGACACAGCTCAGGAATCCATAATAGAAACACTTGTCCCACACCTTCTCAACACCTGGAAGGAGCCCAGGCTTGGCTCCATACCTTGGAGTGATCAGATTTTACTGCTATATTTAGCTTACCAGCACACTGAAATTGAGAAAAAAAATCATGTCTCAGATAGAATTTTTATATTACGAAATAATAAAATCACATTTCCCTGACTCTTTAATTGTCAATGATTCTCTGGATTTATCAAAAAGAAGTTGAAAATTGAGGACATTAAAGTAGCTTAAGCTCAAATTAAAATGATGAAATGCTCACAGGTGAACACATACTTATTGACCACCTATTATGTGCAAGGCACTGTGCGCAGGACTGAAAGAAAATAGAAATATAAAAAATTATGTGAAATGCAATGGAATAAGTGCTACAAGAGAGACAAATACAAACCATGGTGACTTAAGAGAAGGGAAGGACTAACTCTTCCTGGAATGTATCACAGAGGAAGGGACAACTGATAAGAATTTGAAGGATGAATAAGAGTTTGCAAAAGTCTGAGAGGACACTCATTATATTCAGAGAATGGTGCAATAACCAGGTGATGAGAGAAGAGGGGAAAATAGCCTGAGATGAAGTTATGGAAAGGTCAGTGGGCACCATATC